>VYZS01051414.1:0-11462 GCA_013400695.1 Neodrepanis coruscans | reverse complement strand
TGTCATAAAATAGTAATTGTTACAAGCTTTCATACATAAACTAAACCATACTAATGAAGGATTAATTCCATATGCTTGACTTCAAAGTCGCATGCTTTGTTTAAAGCAGAAAAACAGTAGAAGAAAATTGAATATTCTCAGTATGGAATCATATTTTCTTTCTGAAAAAGACACAGAATTCCTTATGTATCTTAAAAAAAAATTTAAAAAAAAGAAAAAAAAAAGAAAGGATTACATAATGTTTTCTGAGTAATAATAAAATTGGCCATCTGTTATGCTTCAGTTTTCATCAATAGCTATCAGGGTCAGACTTACTTCTGTTTTCCAGAAGAGAAAACAAGGCAGAGCGACTGCTCAGGGTGACACATCAGGCCGGCACATCTTTGGAAATAAATCCAAGTTTCCTGAATCCCAGCCCAGTGTTCTATCCTTAGCAATAAATGATTGGCTATCTTAACCACCAGAGGACGACTCTACCCAATCATTCACATGAAAACCAAAAGCCCTCTTGAAAACACAAGGCATTTGCAGTCCAGTGGTCTCTGCAGCATCTGACACTTCCAATGTTTGTTAAGTCATTTTTAATGCAATTTAGTGATGTCTTAGAGAGAAATCGCTGACCTCCATAATTACTTGAAACAATATTTGCCACTCAGAAGCTTTCCAACATACAAATATGGTCTTGAAACTTTCACACACAGGAAAGACAAATCTGAGGCTGTCTGAGAAGAGGTTATAACAGCAGTGTGATTTAGAATATAACACTGATTAAACTTCTGGAAAAATATCCTTCCTTTCTTCATGAGAAGGTAACTTGTAAGCAGATGTCTACACATTTTTAATGTCTGAAGACTCAATTTCTTTACAGAGGAATTATTAGAAAACAAAACTATAATCACTGACTGGACCATTGAACTTTGGTAAAGGTGACTAAAATGATCTCAGTGGAACCAAGAGCTTGTTTAGAGCAGGGATATTAAGAAGCAGTAATTAAGTAACACAGTGAGAGTGCAAGTCTCACAAAAAAACCGTTACAATCACAATTTTTATGGCACATCTCAGTTACTTTTTACTCTGCACTTTACCTTTCTGTAGTAGAAATCTACTACTCTTTCAGATCTCTAGAAACCTGAAGCACTACACAGATGTCTGAAGCCCCTTCTCTTGTCCTGAGACCAGGAGGCACAATCTACTCATATCTACCCTGAAATGGTAAGCTTGTCCTGGAACTAGGATGGCCATATCCAAACTGCCCAGAGTTAATTTCTTGTCCTATATTAATTCTCAGACTGTTCCAGAGATTACCTGGAAGACTGCTAATACACCACATCTGTGCATGGGACTGTTTGAACAGTTTAACAGTTCAATCAGCCTACTTCTGTCCCTCTGCCTTTTCCCCGGCACTGTTTTTTTACTAATCAAAGCAGAGCCAATAATGGCCTCCAAGTATGCTTGTCAGGTGTGATGGAAAAATTAAGAATGGGCAAAGGATGGACAAAGAAGAATGACAAATGAAGAAGGAAGATAGGACCAAAGTTCTTAACTGGGAAAGCAGTGAGTTAGCAGTCTTGAAGATGAATGTGAGCAATGCAGGACACAACATGAGAGGATGCTGCAATACTCAAGTTATGAAAGGCTGAGGGATGGAACTAGTTAAGACTAAGGAGAAGCATCTGCTTTTCAGGGTTGAGTTAAGAGAAATCTTTGACATTCAGAGTCAGCCCTGGGCAGGGGCACTTTTGAAGACAATTCTGAGATCTAAGGAAGGTGGTGCTGTTCTTGGTAAGCAGAAGCAAAGTAGCAAGGAGGGCTAAGGACTTGGTGTATTGCTGATTATGGTTATAAACCACTAAGATGGATCCCCATAAACAGAGACAAGCATATGGCCTAAAAGTCATCTGTCTAGGTTTAGATAACTGAACACCTGACAGAGTCTCCTACAGTTTTCCAGGGGGGAAGGAAACCTGCAGTTTTTCTTTCAGATCATTGAGGATGATGAAAAGAGACACAAGGCCAAAAGCAAAGCAAAGAAGCTGCCAATTACCCATTATCCCATTAGAGTGACCATCCTTCTCCTATAGATGTACTGGTGAGGCAGAGCTTCAACGCATCCAAGCTCAGGATGCAACAGTGGGTGCTAATGTTATTCAAGTTGCCTTCTTGACCAAACATTTGTGATTAGAAGTTCTGCAGTCCTGCAAGTCCAAGATTACAGAAGCTACCAGGAAACCCAAAGAGTCTCTGAGACATTAGTGGAGAGTCCCTCCATCCAATCATCATCTAAAGGATTGTGGAGGAAGGCCACAATCTCTCTTACAGTAGTCTAGTCAGCAAGATAGAGAAAACAGAAAAGAGCCTAGGAAATCTTTACTGTTCTGCTGCTTATGGGAGAGCTAAAATCAGAAAAACTTATAGGCCACAGCATAAACATGGTGACTCTTTCAACACATGACAGCATACATGTGTGCATGCACAGTTACACATTTCTTGTGTGCTGGAATTCATCTAGAAACCAAAATTTTCAGAAACCCATCTCTTACTGCCTATATCTAAACTAGTAAGTTCAATAGGGCCAGAATCTTGGTACATAATTGTACCGTCTTTACTGCATAACCATTGGAATCTGGTTAACATGGTTTTGAAACAGGCATAATTAACACACTCTTAGGCAGCTCCCAGGAAAATTTTCAGGTTTCTGATGTGTCAGGGATCATTTCCAGTATGTCATCTGTATATACCCCCCTCTATTTTGAATTTAAAAATATAGGTATAGTCAAAACATTTTGGCTGGGTTCAAGAACAAAGAATGGCTTCTGATACTGTTCAGTGTACTATTCCAAAGGTATCCAGACTCATTATTCTGGGATGAATAACAATTTTGCTTTTAGCAATTTTGCTGTTTCTTAACAGAAAAAGTAGATAAACTGCATGTTAGTGGCTAGAGGTATCATTTAGAAGTGTGCTGTGGATAGCAGTATGATATATTTAATTGGCCAACAGCTGATGCTGATGCCTTGCAGTTCTCTGAATACTACAATACATACATAAATTTTGTGGGGTAAAAACACCTTATAAGATTAACATTTTTCTGGCAAAGTGCAGTGCAATTAAGTATGGGTTTTACTCCCTTTCCCCACACTGCCAGATAATCACATCGATAGGCAGCATGCTGGGGATTTCATGTGTCAAGATCGTTGCTGAGGAAAAAGATCTTAAGGACAGAGAAACTCCTGGAAGAACTCTTCTAGCACTGAGGTGCCAAAAGAAGACAGGAGATTTTACAGCTGAATCCTGAAAGGCTTTGCGTTGGCAGCCAGAGCATGATTCAAAGTTTGTTGTTATCTTTTGTCTCAGAACAGAGATACAGCCCTGTAAGGACTTAAAGACAGGTTGCCTATCTCAAACAGCTTCCAGAAGGATTCTGTCATGAGATAGGCACAGAAGGGAGCAACAGGATATTGCTAACTCCAGGCATGGCAGAAGCAAGAGTACATCCTGGGTAATATATCCAGACAAAAAATCTCACTGTGTAAAGAAGCAACTGCTTAAATGCATATCACTGGTCAAAAAAATATCAACCCAAGTTATGGGACAGATGGCATCTGTGACCACCGCTGAACTCTGCCTAAATATGATCTGAAACTTGAACCACAAGTTAAGCCACTGCAACAGTAACTTGATATAAGATAAAGGTGGTACTATTGTCCAGATGTTACCTCAGGCCTAGAGGGAGAGGCATGAGAAGAATATATCACTGAAAAATGTATACAAAGAAAGAAGATTTTATGGGCCACAAGGAAAGCCAATTCAGCAACTATGCTGAAATCAGCTCTAGCTGGGTAAAAGGTAATTCTGGCAGGGGGAAATCATGACCGCCAACTCACAACCCACTGACTCAGGAAACCCGCAGATTCAAAAGAAGAGAAAGGCTGAGCGTGCAGACTAGTTAGCATTAGAAGTGAGAGAATCTTTTAACTAAAAGAATGAGAGAACTGTGTAATCAATGAACATTAATTCCTTTATTTGCTAAAATGTAAAAATAGTGAAAAATTTTGAACAACCTTGGGACCCCCAACATCAAGAAGCCCAGGGTAAAGAAGGACTAGTGGGGCACTGCTGGATCTATGGGTGGTGACTATCTTCTATTTGACCTCCTTCCCCACACTGCTCTTTTCTATTTCTTTCTATGTCTCTACACATTCACTGCTAAATAAAATCCATATTATTGACTTCAGCATATGGTCTCATTTGCACATTAATTTGGGCAGGGTCTTGTCTCACAAATCACATCATAGCAAGTCCTCATGCTTTACCAAACTAGAAATAACTACTGAGTCTCTGTAAAACTTGTTTCTAACACATGTACTCTTTTATACAATTATTTGATGGTTACAGCCACCGTAGTGGTGACCCAATGCTGCCACTTCTAAATAAATATATCTAGAGTTATTTATCAATGATGATAATGTTTCTGAGGCTGGAAGGTGCTGCAATGTATATGTACACATAACAGTTACAGTTTTGTTTCTGCTTGTCACAGTTTTAAGCCTTAAAGGGCTCTGCACTCCGGTAGCTGTCTTCCACATTGTTCGTACCAACCATTCTGCTACAGAGGACCAACAGACACCCTGTCCTTTCATGGACAACTCCATACTGCTCTGAAGTGTTTCACAATCTCTGCTTACCTTCTGAAAGAAAAAAAATCTGACTTAAAAACAAAAGGCATTCTAATGTCATTGATTGCACCAGTGTTTCTTTATGCTTACAAACACCTGAAGTTAAAAAATTGGAGATTGACCTAAGCCTCTCTTCAGAAACTGAGAAAAGCTAAGATTAACCTGAATCTTACAATAAGTAATGTATCAGTTATTACCCTTTAGAAAAATAAAGTGAATTTGATCCAAAACCTTATGTGTATTATGCTTCAGTCTTAGAAAAACAGTATTATTTGTAGTTAAATAATGGTAATACAGAAGCTTTCAGGTGGCCAAGAAGAGATTTTTATGGCTCCAAGGCTTATTCATAGTAACTATTATTTATTGCCCCTTTAAAAAGCTTTTATACTATTACCATGCCTGATTTTTTTCTCAGGGATTAACATAACCATAAATATTTTCTGCTCTTTAATGTACATTTGGGATGAAGTTCCTCTAAATGCAGATGCTATGTTACTTTCTCAGCATCCTTATGCCTCCTGACCCCTAACACTTTTCATCTCTAGATCCCCCACTGCACATGCATAGGACCTTGTCCACGGAAGAGTTTCCTAACTGCAGAGTGCTTTGGTTGCACAGAAATGTAGGACTATATTAGGAGGAGGAGGGAGACAAGTCAGAAAATGGACTGTGGTGTTTTGAAATGGATACAATAAGCACCCACACATGAAATGAAGCAGCAATCCTGAAAAAGTTTTATTCTGATTTCAAATTCGGTTGGGTTTCAACCTCCTCCATCTTAGGAAGCTACATGCCAAAAGATTGTCCCAGCTTTACACAGGGAAGGGGAGTTAAGCCTCTTTGTATTCAACAGGAGAACCCAAAGTCATACTTACTGCCATTTCATGGCTTAACAAGTAGTTAAATGCTCACCAGTGTTTCTAGAGGCATAATTTCCTGCTTCAATGGTACTTCTTTGTCTGGTGTGAGAGGACAACCTAGCCTTCTCTCCTGTGCTATATCTCTTACAACCAGCCTGCAGACTGATGGGAATATATAGAGTTAAAATACACTGGTCCAAATCTGTTCCCTAACAGCCCATTGCCAGAGGAGAGAGAGGAGAATAATCTGCTTAACACCCAGCAGATTTTTTTTTTACTACCTGCATTCAAAATATAACCTTGAATAAGGATACTTATGTTTACCGGTTCTACGGCTGTTCATATCCCAAGGGCAGCTCTGCCATTAGCCATAACACATAATCAGAGCTTTCTATACGTTAAACAATTTTTGTGCTCGAAGCAGAAGTAGCAGTGTCACAATAGACCAATGACTCCATGCCAAGATTCCAAAAAACACAGTGATTAATAACAGTGAGAGAATATTTACAGAAATGTAAAGAGGATATTCAGACCTGAAGGTGAGCCCTTGGGGATGCATTATGAGGTGAGAGTACAAAGAAAAGCCATGAACTTCTCACTACCTGGCTGGTGTCTCCTGGATTTTCCTACAGTTCTTGAAGAAACTCAGGTAATTCCAGGGGAACACTGAGGCAACAATCATGTCAGAAAGAGCGTATTTTCTCCTGAACAAAAAAAAACAAAAGTAAAACACTCAAGCCTGAAGATATCTGACCATATCCCAGCCCTGTATGGCTGGAGTGTTTCATCTTACTGCTAGGGAGCTACTGTAGTTCCCTGGACTCAAAAATTACTCCAGGGCAAATCCTGCAGTATTAGATCTACACTTAAAGCATATGCTACATAAAACATCAGGAGTTTAAAAACTGGTTTTATTTCTATGTTTCATGGGTTTCTGCATGAAGTTTTTGAGGAGGGAAGTAGTTTGGTTTTGAATGAGTGAAATAAAGTGGATCCACAAATGTATACCTTCACCCATTTTTAATGACTTGCTAAATTCAATTCTTATTCATTTTGCAGACACAGCCTAAACTGGGTAACATTACAGATGGGTAGCACCTGTTTGCTGAGTTCATACTGCAGAACATCATAACACTACCCACTGGTGTCCTAATGAATTCCCATTTATACAGTGTTCTCATTCCCAGAACACACATAGCTCACCTTAAGTTTGTGCAAAATCCCCTGAGAGGTATGAAAGAAAAATATACAAACATGGCAGGCAATACAATTACATTACTTTCTGAAAAACAATAAATTAACATAGTCTTTGACAAATCCTCTTCCTTGGGCAAATCCTATTTTTTTTCAGGCAAAGAAACGGTCTTCTGGCTTTTTTAACAAAGAACTATCTCTGAAAACAAAATGCCTGTGCAGGCATAAGCATGGGAATTCTTAGTAATCATAGCTAAATTTATTAGAGCTTTTCCTCTTTCACCACATGTGGCAATATACCTCCTGGCTGTTGTGACAGCACCTGAGGGCTGAAGAGACACGCTTTCAAGCACATAAATTGCTTTTTCTTTCAACTCAACTGGGTTATGATTTGCTTGAACTGAAAATTGCACAGTTCAGAAAAGAGGAAAGAAAAGTTAAAGTGACTCTTAGAAAACTAAGAAGAGGGAGAAGAGAAAGCACGGAAAAGGTCCTTTCTAATAATACAGCCCTGGGTAAAAAATTAAAAAAGATTTGTTTTCAACAGCTAAGACTGCAGCACACTCTTTCTGTCTTGAGGCAAAGCCAAGTGGATCTGTTTTCATCAGGCTTCCCTAAGGGCCTGAAATGGGGGATGTTTCAGGGACAGACCCAAGACAAGGTAAAACAGAGGACACACACAGCTTTCAAGAGCACACACAGACTTCAACTCTTTTATTTGGACTAAGTGATAACACAGTTTATTTCATACACCCAGAAAACCGACAATAAAGTGCAAAAACAGACAAATTAAGCTCTCCCAGACCCCGTGTTGGGATGGGAAAGCTCTAGGATAGCACTAGTTTTCTGTTGGAGGCTCCGGAAGACACGCCGGGATACTTAGAGAAGGACCGCGACCTCAGCTCTCCCGGGGTTCCGCGGCTGACCTGAGGACCCTGCAGTAGTGCCGAGCCTCCGCTCGGCTTTCTGAAGAAAAACACTCAGACAGTTAGAAACCACAAGCCCCCTCCCACTCCCTTCCCCAACCCCGGGAAGGAATTCCAGTGCTGATGGAAAGATGTGGTTTTACATCTGGGCTGTGGCTGCTGAAGTCGCTAATCCGCCCACCCATGGGTGGCAGGACTCAGCGCGGGAAAGTGCGTAGAAANGAGGGGAGGCGGGGGTCTGCCGCCCCGGCCAGACCCGCCGCTGGCCAGCCGGGCCCCCCCACGGCACCGGGCTAGCCGGGCGTACACACACACACACACACACACCCTCCCCTGGGCCTGCAGGGGGTGGGGGAAGGGGGAAAAACGGCTTTATCTTCTAACCCACAACACCTTTTTTTCCCCAAAAAAGCCTGTTCTGGATGCTTGGGTTTTTTTGAAGAAAGATCTGAATTAAAAACTGAAGAAAAAAATAAAAATAAAAAATCCAAAACCTTCCACAGATCCAACCTATAAAACTTTATCTAGAAGAAATGAGAACAAGTTGTGACAATTCTGGCATATTTGTTTGTGCTATAGATATGAAGGTCAAAAACTACTACCTTTCTTGCATTGTCACAGCAAACTTCACCAATGAAATTCACATATGTTTATCACAAGAACTAAGAGAATTAGACTCAGTTCAGATCCCAAGTGATCTAATCTGCTGGGCCAGACATCAGACACACACTATGTGCTCTTCAAATTGGTAAAAGGGAGATTATAAAAACATATATATAAAAAACATATATATATAAATGTAAATTTTATAGAAAAGATCTAAATTAATAGTATTTATAGAAGAAAATTATTATTGATGAAAATAAAAAGAAATACTGCTATGAAAAGAAATATGGTGGGAAATAGGTGATTTGTGTGTGAAGGTCATCATAGTGGAATTGGTGTTATAGCAAAAGATATAAATTAGGAGGCAATTATATGGATGGATTCATGCAAAATAGATCCAACATATTACATGCTCAACATATTATAGTGAATTAGACTATAAGAAGCACAGAGAGTATGTTCAAGTAGTGATAGAGGGCTGCAGTGGCAGGAATTAGGGGATGATAAAGGGCAGGACCTGGCAGGACAGCAGCTGGCAGGCCGTCAGAGTGCTGCCAGCACAGAAGGCATTTACAAGCAAGGCAGGTGGTTGACATCAGGTGAAAACTGAGCAGCAGTGTTACATTGTTTTGGATACCTTCTTTCCAGTATTTGCTTTATCTTTACAAAGCTTTCAGGATTTTATGATTTCTACTTAGTGGTAATGAGTTAGTTTTTTCTCCCTTGAGCAATTTATTTCTACATTTAGTTAATTAGATTTTTTTCCTTTTTTTTCATAGTGCATGCTGAAGGTGAAAAATGACAGAAGAGATACTGCTTTTAAAAAGAAAGTAGAAAGAAGACAGAAAGATGGTGCATAAAGAAAAGAGAGACAATGACATTGTCAGCACTGAAAATGAATGATATCTAGAAAATCTAGTTATATCTGTTGTATAATGGTCTAAATTACTTGCAGCATTTTCAAACCAACAGTTTCCAAGTTTTGGTGAGAAACTCATACTTAAAAAGTTATTTCATCTTATTTTGTAGAAAATGCCCAGAAGGGAGCATACATTTTAGGAAATATATAAATGTGTCTTTCATATTTTAAGTCAAAGAGATCACTGCTCAAAAGCTCACAGCAGGGGGATTAGACACTAATGCTAATACTAATACTAAAGTAAATCCAGGAAGAAATCTGTGAAAAGAGCAAATATTTGGGGGTTTTTGCGCTCTTGACCACTGCACTCAAACCTCACATTAGTTATAATAATCTCATTTATTGTGTTAAATTTTCAGTTTTCTTTTTGCTGTCTTGCAAATAACATTTTATTTTTCCTGGTTTGGGAAAAAGGCTCAAAATAAGGGGAAGAAAAAAATCTAACACTGATGCTACTTTTCACAGTACCATTATTTTTGTCTCATATACCATGTGGTCTTTTCTTCATGTCCTCTGAAGATTTTCTGAAGTCCAGAGATATCTTGCCTCTAGCTAATAATTTCATTCCCACATGTAGTAAAACTCTAAACTGAACTGAACAAGATTTTTTGATACAGTTTTAATTCACAGATCATAAATAACATTTTTCCTTAAGTTAATATGCTTGTTCACATAACTATTATTTTGCTTAGTCTGTCAACTCTAAATTAAATTATCTAATTTAAATGAAAGCAGGAAAAATAAAATATTCATGTATTTTCTTTAGGGTAATAGATTCATGTTTTCATGAAAGAAAGCTTAAGCATGATACAGCTGGACTGTATCTACTTTAAAGTACTGATACTTTTGTAGGAAAACCTAATTGCAAGATAATGCATTTACATGGGAGAGTTTAATGCAACACAAGGAGTATTATTGTAAGAGCAGATAGGAAACTAACATATCTGGAATGCACAGTACATAAGAAAAGATTTCTACTAACAACTATTACTAACTTTCATACAGTTCACTTCACAATTTCACATCATCAGTTGCAACCTCTAGAAGGTAAAGAAGGAATTCAGGCCTGCATACAAAAGGAATGCTTTCTGGCTTTCAGTCAAAAAAAACATTGTGTGATGTATTTGGTTAATCATGTGTTTTCCAGATAACCTATTCTTTCTTCTCATTCAGTCCTCTGTCATGTTGATTAAAGTTTTGAACAGCATTTACTGCCAATCTGAGATATTCATCCTATATTCATCATTGATTCTCTTCATGAATGTAGGTGCTATTGCTTTTTCTAACTGGTTTATCCCTCCTCACCTTGGGAGACACAGCAGCCCTATAGCCTAGTAAACCATAGGACTGTAGAATTGTTAAGGTTGAAAAAGATCTCTAAGATCATCAAGTCAAACCATTAACCCAACACAGTCATGTCAACTACTAAACTGTGTTCCTATTGTCACTAGATGTTACTATGCCACTAAACCATGAAAAGCAGGGGCCAGGGCTGGTGCCTGAGGCTCTGCACAGGGTTTGCTAGGGCTCAGCCCTGAGATTTGCTGACCGTCTCAGACTGCACCTGCCAAGTTCTGCCTGCAACTTCACTGTTGGTTGGCTTAGCTGTAAAAGACATTCTTCGTATGACAGTAACGCCTAGCAAACTCGTCATATAGAGTACAATCAGAGTGAACTGGACTTTCAAAGCAATGAGGAAAGAATAAGGTGTTAGAAAAACTTGTTAGAAAAACACAAAAAATTACCCCACACAGTTCCTAGAGTGAAGACACGGAAAGTGTTGACTTCAACACCATCTTTCTCTTGGCAAAGGGCTCAGAGTGCCTATTTCCTACCATACTCATCCAAATATATCCCACCATCAACCTTAGAACACAGAGGGAAGTATGAGCAACTTAACACCTGGAAAATGCTTAGATACTAGAACATATATGTAGCAATATTAACTTATGTTTTATTGTTGAGAACTTTTCTGTGCAGTAACATTTTTTTTTCTTTATTTCTCTTGGATCTGCATTAACAGTAGTTATTTTATTAGAATATTTAAGTTCCAGTTATACAAATTCTTAGGTTTATATTAGGGAAGATCCTACCTGACAATTTAATTTCCTTTTATGATCAGATAACTCATCTGATCGATGAGGGTTATGGGAATGCTGGTTGATAGGAGACTGAACATGAGCCAACAGTGTGCCCAGGAGGCCAAGAAGGCCAATGGCCTCTTGGCCTGTATCAGGAATAGTGTCACCAGTACGACCAGGAAGTTATTCTTCCCCTATAC
>VYZS01051409.1:0-14258 GCA_013400695.1 Neodrepanis coruscans | reverse complement strand
ACAGGTGTCTACAAACTAGATCTTCTCTCAGTATTTTATTTCTGGTTGTACTGTAACAAAATACTATATAACAACATGAAATATTAAGACCCTAGGGGAATGAAGACCTGAAGTCCTTCACACATATACAAAGTGATTAATTCAAGAAGCTAGATTTGATGTTCACATATGCTATAACNGTTTCGAGAGAGCTAAATGAATATACTTATTTCTTTTTACAATGAAGAACATTCTTTCATGTAAAAATAGCTCTTTAAAACTAAAATATATATACACCCTTTTTTGTTCAAGTGAGTATTTTTTCTCATATCTGCTGTACTCAATAAATGCATAGATGCTGAGAAAGTTAAAACTGTCTATGGCCCTGCTAATTGTCTAGGTATTACCCCATGTTTTGGACTTAGATTTTTTCTTTATCTGGGTCACAAAGAAAGGACTGCATGCACCCGGGAGAGAAGAATGATAATGAATCTCATCCCCTATCCAATACTGTACAAAGGATAAAAAAAGTGCAATAGGCAGATTAAGATGAAATATGCAAGAATACCCTGGAAATGATGTGTTCGGTCTTTATGTATGAATTAAAGCTTTCATTTTCTAATAGCTTATTCTAATTTCCCTGTGTGGTTAGTACAGTAGACGTTAAGTCCAAGAAATGATTAAGAAAAAAAAAATCTCTTTTTCTCTAGGATGTAATCCTTCCATTTGTAGATACCAATAGATCGGTCAAGCGGTAAAGACTAAAGAAGCTATAAAAAGACTAGAAAAGGCTATAAAAAGAGTACGTAGAGAAGTTACATTTCCTCACAAGCTTGTGACATCATAGCTGAATTTTTATTGATGTCTTATCATTATTTCTTATCTGGATCAAATTTTCATTTCTATATCTGAACACGTGACTAGACTGCAGTATGTCCATGTATCTGAAGCACAGACCACAGACCATGACCGTGGTAATCACTACAGTTTCAGCAACGGTAGGATTAAAGAAGGAGCACTATTACTTTGTTATAGCTGAAGATCCATATTCATACAAATTAGAAGTAATGTAAAAAAGCAACTTACATTATACAAGTAGTAACAAGAAATATGCAAGAACTACATCATTTTAGATGTAAGTTACAAGTGGCATGGAAAATAAATGAATGGAAACTTGGCTTGTTTTCAGGCAGTGGCACTGAAACTGTCCTAGATGTCTCTCATTTTTGTGTTCGACTTTATTATTATCTGAGAAAGAAAGGTATGACCACACCCAGAATGATACTCGTTCAAGTAAGCATATAAGTGGAAAGCACAGTGCCATAACATGTGGGAACAGTCAACCTACAACAGAAACAATCTAAGCGCTGCCTGTTAAAAAACAGCTTTCCAGGGAATGTCCTGACATTATTTGCACCAACCCTATTAAAAATATTTTCATTAATACTATAAGAAAGCAACATCTAATGCGCCACAAGAGTGTCAATATGTTTACTTGGGTTTGAGACATATCAGAGAGATTGTGAGAGAAAAAGAGACACACCTAATGGTCAATGAGTTTTTTTCAAAATCTACAAAACAACAGCTTTTGAGCTTCTCTGCCTTTTTATATCGAGTTATACCACAGCAGTTGCCTTAAAATCACTGACTTCTTGTCTTTACAGTCTAGCAGGGAAGTTTGTATTAGATTTCTAAAAGTTGAAACATCTTACACCATTTGGGTCATTGTGCTTTTAGGCAGTGAAGGTGTGGAGAGGATGGTGAGAGGAATTACAGGCACTGTTTTCTGCTGTGATCTTCATTAAGCTAACTCACAACTTAAGATTCTTAGATTTTAAGGACAGAAGAGGTCAATACTATCATCTAGCCTGACTTCTCACTATAGAAAAGGGAGAGTCTGTAGTTTCAAAATCAAACCATAACGTTGGTTTGAGCTATAGGATGCCTTCCAAAAAGACATGTAGTCTTTAAATTTAGAGATCTCAGGTGATAGAAAATCCATTACTTTCACAGGTAAATTGTTCTAATGCTGCACTACTCTCATCACTAAAAATGTGCACTTTACGTCTTAGATAAATTTGCCTAACATCAAATCACTGCCAATGAGAGGGGGAGAAAAACCCCAAACTTATTTCTTCTCAATTAAGACTTTGTCATCAAGACTGTGCTTGATCTTCTTATGGAAAAGTAAACTGACTTTGTCTGTTCTACTTGAATCAGTCTAATATTTTTTACTCAACTTTTCTGAAATTACCATAGATTAATAATCTAAATATGGTGTTGTTGATTTCATTTGAAAATGTAATTCTTCCTTTTTATTCATATCATATCCACTGGTTTATGTATTCAAGGACCACATTCCCCATCATAGGCTGAAGATTAGGACAGCCTACAAGTCAACACCTTACTGAATGTCACCTTGTAAGTATGACCTACATACCTTATTCTTGGGTGTTGTGTTTGGTAGAAGGCAGAAAAAGACCCTACCTTACAAATCAACACTTTCTACAGATTTAACTCTGTCATTAGCTTTCCCTTTAAAATTTTTTTAATCAACTGCACATTCTGTCATTAATAATTTTATATTGCCCTTCCGGTGACTGTGTTTCACAGATTGCTCTAGAAGTCCACCTGTATAGGATTCTACTAAGCCATTATTTAGACTCTTTTAAAGAAATTTTCCTACTTTTGTAAGCCACCAGATGTCCACATTTAATGGAGAAAAACTGGTTTTTCTGTAATGTAGAATGCTTTTGAAAACATTTTATGAACTTACATAAGTATAGTTTACTTCATCAGACAAGTTTTTTATTTTAGAAAACCCCTCACTAAATTAGTTTGTTTAAACATTACAGTCAATATAAATATTTTGCTAATCAAAATTCTCAACTACTTATTGTCACTACCGATATGACAGATATAGAAAGAAGAAATCCTATGAAGGCCATATGTGTAACATTCTCTATGGCTATAACACAACCATCACCATAGTAATACTATATTGTATCAGATATTGATCAGAAACCATTATTTACCCTAAAAACTTGAGAGTTTAAAGTATCTAAAGAGTGAAAGCATCCAATGAAACTCTAACTCTGCTTTGCCTTTCACTTTTATGACCATCATAAAGATGGGTAACACTGCAGTTCAAAGTTTGTGTAATGATTAGGATTGTATTTGATAAAGGTCACTTTGTACGTACAAAATAAATCATAGAATAGATTCAGAATTGTTTAGACTGTAAAGGACCTTTCAGATCATTGACTCCAATTGTAAACCAAATACTGCCTAGCCCACTCCTAAATTGTGTCCCTAAACGCCACATCTACACATCTTTTAAATACCCCCAGGCATAGTGACTCAAGCCCTTCCCTGGGCAGTCTATTCCAATGCTTCATGGACCCTTTCAGTGAATAATGTTTTTCTAACATCTAATCTAAATGAACCCTGGTGCAATTTGAGGCCATTTCCTTACTGCCTGTTACCAGAGAGAAGAGACCAACTCCCACCTTACTACACAAGCCAGGATGCCATTGGCCTTCTTGGCTACCTGGGCAAACTGTTGGCTCATATTCAGACAACTGTTGACCAGCATCCTCAGGTCCTTTTCTGCCAGATAGCTTTACAGCCACTCTTCCCCAGGCCCGTAGCCTTGCATAGGGTTGTTGTGATCCAAGTGCAGGATCTGGCACGTTGTCTTGTTGAACTTCAAACAAATCATGTCAACCCAATCCTGTCCATACACCTTTGCAGATCACTCCCACCCATCCTTTGCACATCCTGTTTGCAAACTGACTGAGTGTACCATTGATCCCCTAATCCAGATCATTGATAAAGATATTAAACATGACTGACCCCAATACTGAGCCTTGAAGAACACCACTAGTGGGCCCAGCCATCAGGTAAATTTTTTACCCAATGAACAGTGCACCTGTCCAAACTATGAGCAGCCAGGTTCTCCAGAGAATGCTATGGGAAATAGTGTCAGAGGCTTTACTCAAGTCCAGGAAAACAACATCAATAGCCTTTCCCTCATCTGCTAGGCATATGTAATCCTTAGTCATAAAAGTCATATAAAGAGATCATGTTGATCAAGCAAGGAACTGTCTTTCGTAAACCCGTATTGGCTGGGACTAATGCCCTAGCTGTCCTGAATGTGCCTCATGATAGCACTCAAGATGATCTGCTCCATGACCTTTCCCAGCACCAAGGTCAAGATGACAGGCCTGTAGTATCCCTGATTGTCCTTCTGACCCTTCTTGAAGATGAATGTCACATTGGCTAACCTGCAGTCAACCGGGACCTCCCCAGTTAACTGGGACTGGTAGCAAATCATGCAAATGGCTCAGTCAGAAATTCTGCCAACTCCTTCAGTACCCTTGGTTGGATTCCATTTGACTCCGTCACATGAAAGGAGATGTTTTGCACAACCCTTCGAGTGGGGTTATTCTGTCAAATCTTGTAATTTATTTGTCTGTCAGTGAACTTGGCAAAACAAGATAACACTCTTTATTAATATAAATTGTGACGGGTTAATCAGGTTTGTAAGTTGCTATAGAGTCTAGCTGCAAAAATACATTTAAAGCAATTTACCAGTATCACAAAACAAGCAAAAACACGAGCTCTAACACAAAAGAATATACTAATTTACTTACAAAGCAAGCACAGGGACCAGTACTAAAAGCAGCATTTAACACATGTAGAACACAATTCTTACCCTATAGGCATCCCTGTGGTGGCAGAAAGGTAGATTCAGCCCAACTGTGTTTGTGGGAATCTTCTCAAGTCCCTATACTTCCAACTTACTTTTATATGATTTTTTTTTTAGGTTTTAAGTGGAATTTGAATTACTTCAGTCATAAGTGCTTAATTGGGTATTTCTAGCACATTTTTTGTAGGCTTTTACATCTGTAGCTATATTCCACTTGAGCTTTGACTCTTCTATTTTTCTCCCTGCTTAGATGCACAGTATCCTTGTAGTCCTCCTGAGTTGCCTGCTCCTTCATCCAAAGGTTATATACTCTCCTTTTTTTCCTCAGTTTGAACCAAAGTTCTCTGTTTAGCCAGGCTAGTCATCTTCCCCAGCTGCTCATCCCCTGGCACATGAGGATGATCTGCTCCTACTTGTTTAGATTTTTTTCTTGAAGAAGACTGTATCTTCCTAGACTCCTCTGCCCTTCAGGACTGCGTCCCAAGGAACTCTCTCAAGCAGTCTCCTAAACAGTCTAAAATCTGCCCTATGGAAGCCCAAAGTGCCAATTCTGATGACCCCACCTCCTATTTCTCCTAAAATTAGAAACTCTGTCTGTCGTAGTTTTACCACTAGGAGGTGTGGTACTGACAAGAGAAATCCAATAGAAGAACACACACCAAAAAAAAACCCCAAATAATAAGGTTTATTTTACACACACAGAAAACCACAATAAAACGCAAAGACAGACAAATTAAGCTCTTCCAGGTCCAGCGGCTGATATGGGAAAGCGCTAGGGTAACGCTGGGTCTTTGCCAGAGCCTCCCAAAAGACACCGGGACAATTAAAAGACCGTGACCGCCCACCTCCTTTTCTTTGGGAAGGAATACCACTGCTGATGGAAAGATGTGGTCCTCAGCCCATGCCGCTGGAGTAGCCGATCCGCCTGTGCCGCTGAAAAAACTCGGCGCTGAGACGAGTGGAGATGTTCCCCCGAGCAGCTCCAGTCCTGAAAGAGAAGAATCCCCCTCACTCGCTCTTTTATAGGGGACCAATCTCCCGCAGGCGCAGGCGTCTCCTGGGCGTGAGTCGTCCCTCGGATTGGACAGTCAGCGTCCGGGAACCGCCCCTAGCGAGAGGTTCCGCTACGAGCTAAAATGGCGGCTTAACACCACATGGCTAATCCTGGGTCGGGGCGTGAGTCCCCCGCGGCTCCGCCTGGTGTCTCACAGGGTCCCGGTACCGCCACCAGGCCACCCCGACTCGTGCCAGTCCTGGCCCCTCACTGCGGCGGCCCATCGGCTGCGAGAGGGCCACCGATAATTCTCTTCTATTCCATGTGCACAGGAGACCCCACCGCACATGCACAGCGCCGAACTGGCACCGGCTGGCGCCGCCACCGGAGACGGGATGGAGCACCCCCACCCGCGGCGCCAGGAAAAATCACCGGATCACGCCGTGCCCGCCGGCACCACGCCTGGGGCAGCCGCGCGGGGGCACCCAACACGGACCGGCCCCGGGCTGCCGCCGCCACTGGAGAGAGGACGGGGCATCCCCGCCCGCCGCACCGGGAAATCCGCCGGGCTGTGCCGTGCCCGCCGGCCGCCGCCGGCACTGCGCCTGGGGCAATGGAGCCGCGCCTGCAAACGGGCTGGGGAGGCGCCGCGCCTGCAGGCAAGCTGGGCAAAGATCAACCCCGGCCGCACGGGAGCCACGGCTGCGGCGGGGACCCACCCCCNCGGGGACCGACCCCGTTCCCACAGGGGACCGGTCCCGTCCCCTCAGGGTCCCATTCCCGCCCGTGCTCGCCGACGTTGCCGTGGCAACCTCCCTCAAACACACAGGAAAGACAGTTTTACACAGCCCCGATTCCCCCCACCTCCCAAAACCCTTCAAAAAACCTCCAAAAAGCCCTAAAAAGAGCCCTTCCCCGTCCCTAAAAAGGGAGGAGAAAGACAGTAGGGGAAAGACAGTGGGGGGGGAAGGGACAGGGGGGAAGGGAATAAACCGGTTTAGCTCCCAGTTTTCAATCCACAACACTGTCATTCCATGATTGCTATGCCCGTGGTGGCCTCCAACCATCACATTATACCCAAGTCCTTCTTTGTTCGAAAACAACAGGTCCAGCAGTGTCTTCCCTGGTTGCCTCACTCACCAGCTGTGTGAGGAATTTATGTCAAACATACTCTAAGAACCTTCTAGAAGTCTTCATCTCTCCATATTGTATTCCCAGCAGATATCTGGTAAATTGAAATACCCTGTGGGGCCTAGCAACTGTGACACATCTTTCAAGTGCTTATAGAATATGTTGTCTGACTCTTAATGCAGGTTAGGTGATCTATAAACAACTCCCACCATGATATTTGCTTTGTTGGCCTTCCCCCAAGTCTTACCCATAAACCTTATTGTGACTTTTATTAAACTCTAGTAAATCAAAACAATCCCTAATATACAGGGATTAGGGATTGTTTACAGGACTACCCCACCACCTCTCCTTCTTTGTCTACACTTTCTGAAGTGTTTATAGCCTCTGCAGCTCTCCAACTGTGCCAGTCATCCCACCATGTGATGGCAACTATATGATAGTTTTCCCCCTGCACTATGGCTTCCAAGTCCTGTTTGCTGCCTATGCTGCATGTATTCGTGTAACTGCACTTCAGTTGGGCTGTTGACCCCGTCATATTTTTGGGAGGTGAGGCCCTAATTCTTATATGACCCTTCTCTCACAGTTCTGTGGTTTCTAATATCTCGATAACTCTTCACAACTTTTCTACTCCATGGACCTCCAAATGCAATTTGTGGCCTCCACAGCGTTGAACACAATGATGATAACGTAGAGATATTTTTGTTATTTCTATCCACTGCTTACACAGAGCTGAGGCCTTTTCTGCTTTTCATACTTCCATGATGGCAAGGAACCTGACGGTAGATGGGAAGCTGGGAGGAGACACAGCTAGAACAGGTGACCCCAACTGACTGAAGGGATATTCCATATCATGTGACATCATGCGCACTATATAAAGCTGTGGTGAAGAAGGAAGAAGGGGGAGACATTTGGAGTAATGTCATTTGCCTTCCCAAATAACTGTTGCATGTGATGGGGGCCTGCTCTCCTGAAGAGATTGCTGAATACCTGCCCACGGAGAAGCAGTGAATTAATTCCCTGTTTTGCTTTGATCCATGTGCGTGTCTGTTGCTTTCCCTGTATTAAACTGCCTATATCTCAACCCATGAGTTTTGTACCTTTTATCCTTCCAATTCTCTTCTGGGTCCCACTGGTGGGGGAGTGAGTGAGCATGTGTGTGGCACTTGGCTACTGTTTGGGGTTAAACCATGACACCTGCTAACTCCTGTGCAAAAATCCTTTCCCCCTCTTTGATACAGGTATACCCTTTCTGTTACCAGCAGGTCTGGTGTCATGTAAATCGACCCATGATCAAAACCTCCAAAATTTTGATGGTGACACTGATGTAACAGCTGTTCCTGGGTTTTTTCCTTATCTTTTTCTACATCTGAAAGGAGAGAGAACACTGCTTGGGCTCCCAATCCCTTAATCAGTCATCCCAAGGCCCTGAAGTCTTTCTTGATTTCCTTCAAAATTCTTGCTGTTATCTACTTGAGAAATCAATAATGGACAACGTATACATTGCTGCAATGGTAGTGTGTTTTGGTGTTCATCTGTTCACAGTGCACTTTTACTATAAAAGATGCGATAATTTTCTGCAAGTGATAAGAAAAAGTTGAATTCCAGACAGAGTTATAAATTTGTTAAAAGTGGCATACATTGGCACAGGTTCAGGGTTCTGTGCTCTTATTTTAATTTAGTCATCACATAACAAAACAGTTCAACTCAGCTTTAACTCACAGTGGTAATACTCAGTTCCCTGTTTAAAATTAAAGTCCCAATCTGATAGAAGAAATGTGGTCCAAGCATAAAAGATCATAGTTCAAGGACCTATTTTAGAGATAGGATCTTTCAAAGTAATAAAATCTGGTCTTGCTAAAGTCACTAATGCATACCTATTTATACAGCCTACACTGTGGGTCATTATGCATAGGCTTATTCAACAAGATCTTCATGTCCAAGAGATGTAGTGAAGATGAAATCAACTGCTCTGTTAAATTTCAGTCTACTACAGTTTGGTGTCTTTCAGCTAATTAGATGAACTCAAGATCTGAACCCTGGGATTCATTTATTTTGTTGTGGAGTCAACACTTTCTCAAATGGGAATACTGAAATGAGAGAAACTCAACTGTCATATTAAGATCTTCAGAGGATCTTGCCTCTCACCCTTGACTATGTTTAATATAGGGAATTGATACAGTGGCTTCCTGTGGATTGGTTTCAGTCCTTTGGGGATTGCTTTTAAATGAGAATGGTTGGGTCCCTCTGAGAATACTACTAAACCATTATTTTAAACATGTTGAATCATGTCTGTACCATAAACCATGAATATAATTGCCCATTGAATAGACCTGTCTTATCTAACTTCGTATCTGCTACCACAAAATAGTACAATCACTATCACAGCATTAGACTCAGCAAAACTGTTGTCTTATACTTCTCACAGCCACATGTGCCACTACATGAATTAGATATTAATTTCAGAGGCTCAGATCACACACCTAAGAATCTAAGCAAATAGGCCTGGAAGCAACACCAAAAGATCAGCTGGCTCGTCCTGCTATGCGTGACATGGAACCACAATACCAGCATCATTTGGGCAACAATATTCCATCACTTGATTTGATAGCTAAAATGACAGCCTTTGCTAATATCAAACAGTAAGGTGGTCTCATACCAATGAAATTGATTCATTCTATTGCAATTGCTTTTTTCTATCCCAGTGTCCAAAAAAGAAATAGAATGCAATACAGACAAATATTGGAGAAGAAGCACCTGGCATCCTCTCCTCCAGAAGAGAAGCCTCATTTGCATTGTACATGGAAATATGAAGTTATTGCCTCTCCAAAAATAAGATCTTAAAATAATTCAATAAGATTAACCAGACATATCTGAAAAGGGGCTTTTGAGGTTGGAAAAGGACAGACAGGAAAAAGACTGCTGCACGTTGTGAGTATTGTGCCCAGTAACAAGGTAGTTTCCAAATTAGGTTTTTAGAGTCCAAAAAGCAAGAATGAAGGACAAACCTGTCTCACATATCAGCTGTTTTGAACTGTGACTAGCATGTAAGAAGTGAAAATTCTTGCTACATTTTTGTTTCTCATTCCTTTTCTTCCCTAAAACTGATAGTATTTCACCTATGACCTTATAATACTGTAGGTAAATATATTGCTATATGGGTAAAAGTATTTTAATGCCATTTTACAGGAAAATATATGGATAGAAATCTATTTATTCAGTTCTGTTATTTTACTGCCAAAGATAGAAAATTATTATCTAAATTAAAACACCAGTGCTATGTCTAATTTTCACATCTTAAAAAGCAAAATAGTGTAGAAATGTATCATGTGAATATTCTTAGTAACCTTAGTGATGATTTGTGTTAAGAGAAACTCTTTTCTTCTCACTGCCTCCAGCCTTCTGACAGATCTACCTTGTTGCTGTTGAATGTACCATTTTTCTGGTAGTATAATGTCAATGGCTTATCTTGATTAACATTTATTTCAGAGGACACAATGCTGAGCATGAATTCCTAGCAAGGTCTAACACCAAGGACAAGATGCACCTTAGTATCTATATCATACACTTTAAAATTTATAGCATATGTGAAATATTTTAGCAACAATTTAATATTCAACCTAATTTAGATTATTAGTATTCCACTATTACTGTCACTACTATTTTAGAGCTAGAAGTGAAGAGATTAAGTACTTTACCAAAACCAACAGAGGAACCAGTTTTAGGAAGAAGTATCAGAATTAACAATTTTTGTCTCCCAGGTTATATCTTTCTCTACACCTTGTCCAACTGACTGGGATATTCAAACTGCTTCAGAAATCATAAGTTAATTACCCTGGTCGAAAATGTTGTACTTATTGACAGGGATTTGATGTGCTTTTTCACATACCCCTGCTATAGTATTGTGGTCCTGACCAATATTTGTCTTAATGTTTTTTTCTAGAGGTTTTTTTGACTTTTTTTTTTTTTTTGAGATTGCTGATCAGAATTTGTGGTGCTTCTACCATATTTTAGGAGATTAGACAAGTAATATTTTCCTTTAGGTCAAGACATAGGCATAGTCAAATCACTAAGACTGCAAGCAGAGTTCATGAATACAACACCATGGAGTTCCTGACCCTGCACATATCTTACACAATCCTATCAGGTAACTTTTGAGGGGCTCTCTTCAAAGTTAAGAAGAAAATAAGCAGAAAACTAAACCAAACTATGTGAGCTCAGTACAGCTGCATCCTCCTAAATGCACAGTCTGTGTCACATGGTACCTTGAGGGAGATTTTAATAATATTGTCATTTGCTTCCCCTTTCAGATGCTTTACATTTCCAAGTATTTGGCTAGTCATTCTGCCTGATTGAAGACAGGAGAACTTCATCACAGGTACCTGAGCAAACAAACCCTTTCCATGCTTTGAAATAGCTCCTCTGTCAGTGATGCTAAATAATCAGCAAAAACCAGTGTGAGGTGTGAATGATAGCATGTCCTCTAAGAAGTAGTGGAGAGCAGATGGAAATAAGTTCTTCACAAATTCTGCAGCGGGAGCTGGGAGATGTCTTTAATTTAGGGATCCTTATGTTCTCCTTCTCCTTTACTTGTCTCCATTAACAATACAGAATTGTAAAAAGTAGGGAAACTATTACAGAAAATTAGCTATTCAAAGACCATGATGAGCTCAAGTTCTAAAGTCTTCTACATGGGGATTGAGCAAGTATGACAAGTCAGTCCTGAACTAAACTAATAGATAATCAGATTTCACTAAGGCGGGCTGTGAGACAGATCATTATCATGTTCTTTAAATGTCTGTAAAAGCTGCAATGTTTTCTACTGAGACGACATTAAGAAAAATAAAAAATGCAGACAATAGGCAACTTAAGAAGGAAAGCCTTCTGTGAAGAGACACAATTAGAGATCATAAATGGAAACAATGTTACACTGCTGGTCTGAGACAGCAAAGGGAAGCTATATGTTTCTTTTAGCTTGAATTGCTGTAAAAGCTGTGAACTGATAAAATTCCCTATGAGAAATTAAATTATTGCCCAGGTCAAAAAGAGATCATATTTATTTTTTTTACTGTTGAAACCCAAAGGCTTTTGGATTCCTTGTGAACAGGGGTTAATGGCATACTTTCATTTAAATTGCTTAGATTGTTTAGTGACTACCAACTCAATCTTCTTCCATTTGTAGTGTTTCTCTGCTTCTTATACTACGAAACAGAGGAAAAAATATCTTGGAAGGTGAACACTTTGAAATATCAATCATTGTGAACTCTTAATGTGTTCTTCACCCAGCTGTCAGGAGTATAAAACCATGACTGGATGTAAAATGGCTATTTTAGTTTCTTTACAAATATTGAAATTGCACAGTGTAAACTAAACAAATAACTTCAGAGATTCCTTCAGCTTGTGTGATTCTGAAACTCCCTGTGACTTGTTCTGGTGCCTTTTCTGTATGTGATCTGCTCCTACTAAGTAAACAGCTAAAGGAGGCACCCATGTTCCTTCCAGCTAAGTCTGTCATTAGGATTTTGTGATGATAAATTTAAGACATCCCAAGCTTTAATCAACATTCCATTTTTAATCCCTTCAACTAAATACCCCAAGCGTTAAACACCATTTCAAACAGTCATATGCTAGCCACTAAACTGTTCTTGAAAGCTGAATTACAGTATTTGCTTTTGCAAATGCAACCAAATTAAATTTTATGGTGACAATAGCTAACATTTTATCTTTTTTAAAGCCTGTTCACAGTAGTCATTCCTATCAAAAGTTTTGCTTCTAAAAAGTGAAAATGCTTGCAAAAGATTTCAAAGCACAATCCTAACAACACACTCAACAAAATACTGCTTATGGATTTTAAATTTTTTTTATCCATATGAAGCGTTTTTGTCATTCCTCACCTATTTTTTTCTTTAAGCTAGAAAATGTAGGCATATATTTAAAAGTAATTTTTTTTTTCTAGGAACTATTTTGAGGTGTAAATATAAATTGTTTCCTTTACAGCCAGTGTACGTTAAAGTAAATTCTACTGCATTTGAAAACGTCAGCTTTATTTTGTTCTGGTATTCAGAATCCTCTCTTTTTCACCAATATTATGTAAAGTTCCTCTGGGAAGATAATGTGTATGATTGCAGCCCTGCCTTGTTAAAATCCATGGCTTTTTATGCAGTCATGTTTTCATCCATGAATTATGCATGAAAAAGTATCTCATTACATTTCATTTTCTTTACAGCAGCATCCCCTTTTCTTGACATGCTCAGATTCGCATCAGCCGAGCTCTACTCACCCTGCAGCTTGGCTCCATCTTGATGCCTTCATAGCATTTTAGACAAAATGGGTGTGTTTAACTTGTCACCTCAAGCCCAGTATAAATTATTCACCAGAGCTTTGCAGAGATTTGTGAGATAACCAGCCTGAACTCAGGGAAACTTCACAGGTTTGACTGTGTATGTTGTATTTGGCAGGGACATTAATGGCAATTTCCCCTTATACTAGCCCCAAACAGAGGGGTGGGGTTTTTTTTTTAGTTTTGTGTTTATCTCTTTTTAAAGGATCCTAGTGACAACATTCAGTTTTATTTAAATTTAGTTTCTAAGGCTTGAGCTACATATTTTTATTTTTAGCATATCTCTCAAATGCCACTAAGTACACAGTGTTTATGATTCCAAGGTGAAACGAGCAGAAAATCTCTTTAAAATGTTACAGGTGCCTGGAAAACCCTCCAAGAATAAATGTATATTTAAAATGAACAATTTAACTAGTGGAGCCCTTTTCCTTCAGTTTGAACAAGAAGGTTATTCTTTATTTGAAAACACTCATGTTAGGAGAAGCGGATACCTGAACTGTGAAATCTGCAAACAGGGCATTTTGGTTTTGGCATGTCAGAAGACAATAGCCATGGCTGACTTCCATGAGTAGCCATGAAACCCCCTCAGATCATTTCTGTAAACTCTCTTTAGTCACAAGATGTGATGGTAAAACTCAAAGTAAAAGCTCCAGACGCTCCTCCTATCCTCCTCGCCAGACACTACTTGGNGTTCAATCCTGTGTTCAGCACACATCCAAAACTCAGTCCCATACCAGGGAAGGCAGCATACTGAGGTCATTGTCTAACACTGTAAAACACTGAGGAGTTAAATACAAATAAAGCTTAAAGGAAGTGAGGGTCAAGTCACTGAGATACAAAGACACTTGAATTAAAAACAGTTTCCTTAGATTTCAAGTATTTTAGAACATTTCATAGGGCACATTCAATTCAGTAGTGTGTTCTGTAACCTTTATAGTGGAGGTTTGTGCTTTAACAGAGTACAAAACAAATGCATGTTTTGGCTATGAGGCTTCAGATGGCCCCGTGGTCGAGGACAGTGCAGCACTGTCTGTGCCACATCCTGGTCAAGTGGAGTTGCACTGATGTTGCTTTACAAGATGGTAAGGAGGTAGACAATCCTCACC
>VYZS01051408.1:51642-66764 GCA_013400695.1 Neodrepanis coruscans | reverse complement strand
TAACAAAATTCTGCACTCACAGATGCCTCACACAGGTCCTTTATCACTGCATTCAAATCTTGGTCATTCAACAAAATTCTGTCTTTAATGAAAACATATTGCTATGAGCTTTAAGTAGTTATGAATTTCCAGTCTTCCTGAAAGAAGTGCTCCAGTGCTCTTACAGTAACATTTTCCACCTTCTTTCCAGTCTTTGTATCTTACTGCAACTTTATTAGACTATGGTAGGTTTTTTCATGTTATCTCTACCTGTCAATATCTTACTGCAGTAAAGTACCAGATTCACCTATTTTGATATCCCATTTGAAGGCAGATTTTTGAGGTACACACTATTTTCACAGATCTTCTCTGAGGAAGTTTAACATTTTTTAACTGTAAACACATTTGGGCATCATATTCCAAGAATGGTATCATTAAAACTTGTGTGCATGTGTGCGCGAACACCGGGAAAAACATCCTTTCTCCTGAACACCAAATTTAGTTTGGGTTCTATGTTCTCTTATGGAAAAATAGGGAAAATATACAAAATGGTCTCCAAATTCTGTCCTCCCATCTCACAGGACCTACAGTTACATTACAAAGCTGCTTAATCTTGGCTACTTTATCTGTTTTACTCACTGGTGAGCTTACGAAGCAAGACACCAAAATTTGCAGTTTTACACAACAAAAAGTAAATGTGAGAATATACTGATGATTTACACCTTTCCTTATTGGTAGAAACAGGTGGCCCAGAAAGTTACCTGGATTCGAAGGTCAGACATCTGTTTTAAGAGATCCTCAAACAGCTCTCTGTCAGCTGCTGGAAGTTCTGAAGACAGCACTACTCCCACGTAGGACCCTGGTATCTGAGACATTGTGTCAGGGAACATGTAGACCCCAGTATTGCAGCACAGAATGGGAGACTGGTTACACATCAGAGGATACAACCAGTCACAAACCTAGAAAAGATAAGGACATAAGGGAATTAAAGGATGCATTTAAAAAGAAAGACAGGCGGAACATATTAATAAGCACTATAAACTTGATTTTCCATACAGTTTCTAGTGGAACCTTCTAGTGGAACCCTGCTGATGGGAGGGGGAGGGAGGTGTGAAATTAGATAATCTTCAAGGTCCTTTCTAACCCAAAATGTTTCATGATCCTACAATGAAAAATAAAAAGCCTTCTTCAAAAAAACAAACTAACAAACAAACAAATAAACAGCCATCCTGGAGGGGGAAAAAAACCAAAATCAAGCCAATCCCAAAAATTCACAACCACATGACCCTGGAAATAAAACACTTGATTATTTCAGACAGAGAAAATATCAGTTTTTCACAGGACTATAATTCAGGCTGGTACCCTATAAACTGAGGTCTAGTCTTGAGGCCTTGGTGCAGAAGTCAATGAAAAGAACTGCTGAACAAGTTAGGATTCATAGTGCCTGTACTATCCTATAGCTCTCAGGACAGGTGTATATGACAGGATAAATAGAANGGAACATATTAATAAGCACTATAAACTTGATTTTCCATACAGTTTCTAGTGGAACCTTCTAGTGGAACCCTGCTGATGGGAGGGGGAGGGAGGTGTGAAATTAGATAATCTTCAAGGTCCTTTCTAACCCAAAATGTTTCATGATCCTACAATGAAAAATAAAAAGCCTTCTTCAAAAAAACAAACTAACAAACAAACAAATAAACAGCCATCCTGGAGGGGGAAAAAAACCAAAATCAAGCCAATCCCAAAAATTCACAACCACATGACCCTGGAAATAAAACACTTGATTATTTCAGACAGAGAAAATATCAGTTTTTCACAGGACTATAATTCAGGCTGGTACCCTATAAACTGAGGTCTAGTCTTGAGGCCTTGGTGCAGAAGTCAATGAAAAGAACTGCTGAACAAGTTAGGATTCATAGTGCCTGTACTATCCTATAGCTCTCAGGACAGGTGTATATGACAGGATAAATAGAACATATGGCTGTTGCTGGCCTACTGTTGAAGGCTGCTAAAGCAGGTGGAGCTGAATCAGCAGACCCCAAACCAGGAAGAGTTTTTTCTCTGTAGGACTTCCGAAGCCCATTTTAGCAGCAGCAAGGATATCCAGTCAGAATCCAGAGCAGAAACACTATGTTTGTTACAGAACACACCCAAACGTGAAGAAAGCAAGGAGTGAAAGAAGACAAAAAATGCAGCTTTTTTATTTGTAGTTCAGAGTCTGAACTAACGTAGGCCCTCAAATTCCAAATTACCAGTTGTTTTAACTGCAATACCTTATGACTAATTGAGAATGAGGTGGGTAGTTTGAAACTCCATGGTACACTGATGTTACAACAGGTAAGTCTTCTCTATATGAGGAAAGAGAAGTTAATTTTATGAAATGTAAAGACATATTCAGTCAATTCCTTTAGAAATTGAAATCCACCAGAATAGTCAGTACTTGACAACCTTGAGAAGACATGGAGGTGCTTCTCGCTGAAAAAGTCACAGAAGTATATATTTGCAGAAAACCATTTATGCAACACATTTAACATCCTTTATATTATCACAAAGACAGACAGGCTCAGAAGAAAAAGAACTTAAGATTGCCTGTTAAGAACTCTATGATAGTTCTTGAAGCTTTAATTAAAGGAGAAAATTATTTTCCTGTTACCTGAAGAAATGCAGGTGGACGATTCTGAGCTGCTTCACTGTCTGTATCCAAGAACTTCACAATACGTAGATATCCAGGATATGAGGGAGCACTGACCTGCCCATCAGGAGTCACAAAAAATATCTGTACTCCATGGGGAATCAAGATCAGCTCATCTGCGTCCACTCCCAGGTTTTGCAGGGGAGGTGGCTGAGTACACATTTTGTAGTAGTCCTCACCTACAGAAGAAAACTCCCCAGAGTCTGTGCCATAAGACACAGTAAAATGGCCATTGGTAGCTTGAGGAGTATAGGCAGGAGGTGCTTCGTTTGGCAGACAGAGAGGTTTCCCAGATGATGGACTCATAGCTGGCATTTGCCCCTGGCTAACAGCTGCAACACTTCCATCTGCTGCAGATGGCTGATTTGGTACAAACAGAGAACTAGGGGCAGGAGGTCTTTCTGGCTTTTCTTTGGAAGGAATGGATGGGTATAACTTGGGCACCCCAGCAGGGGCATCCATAGTAGCAGGACTTGCTGGCACAGATGAGGTGTTTTGCTCGAGACTGCCAAGTCGAGCTTGAACGTTTTGCAGAGTCTCCCTCATCTTCTGTTGCATCTGCCTGGCAGATTCCCACTGGGACCCTACACACGCAGGACCCTCTGATGGAATGCTAACTCCCTGGAGCAAGTGGTCAAGCCCTTGCTTATAGTAACTTCTTGCCTCCTCCTTCTGACCCAGTTCATCTGTATTCAGTCCTTTATCGATAAAAATAAAAGCTTTCCGGTACTCTTCATTAATAGCTTTAATATTTGCATCTTCTTCCGTAACTGGATCCTGCAGTTGTTCCATTACTGCAAAATGGAATAAATATCAATAAAAGTATTCATAGATCAAGACAAACAATGTTTACCTTAGTCTAAAATGTCTTCTTAATGATGACCATTACTGCACGTATTATCAGAAATCTATCTGCATCTGATAGGTTATGGTTCTCTCCTAATAACATTCAGATGACATGATTTCAAGACAGCAAGGAATCTATAACCATCAAATCTATTTACATCACAGACATTTATTTCTTAAAAGTTAAACATCAGGAAAACATGGACATGCCTAATATTAAATTTTTCATCTTAAAGATCAGTAGCAAACAGAGGAGTAAATAAATAACTTTAAAAAATCAAACTTTTCCAAAAAACATCTCTAAGGTATTAAAAAATTCAGTTAACATTTTGTGTGTTTAAATAAAGGCTGAACTTACAAACAGTATATTTCTATTTGAATAATTTATGAGAAAGCACTCAACAGATTTAAACAAATCTTGATCAACTTCAATTAACATCAACACACAGAACTGGGAAATACTTTGAACAGTTAAATCTCTGCTTTACAAAATAAAGAGAGGGAATTACTTAATTCCTTTATAGGGATTATAGGTGTTTATAGGGTGAGAAAAGACAATTGGTGGCTTACACTCCTTGCTCCCCAAGTGACAAAAACTGAAAGTATCAATATGTACAAAAGGTTGCCAGTTCTAGGTCTATTTTGGAATGTATTCCTTAAACTGCTTCATGCATTTCAACAACTGAAGAGCAGAAAAGAATCCAGTAGGTTTATTTGAATTCTAAAATGTGCAAAATCATTGTTTTAATGGTATGCAGATTGTCAGTCTTGGCCAAATGCAGAAAATACGAATCATTCTTGGACTAGGATAGTGCTTAAAACATACAATGTAAAAAATTCCAGTGATTTGTTATTTTGCTGGCAGCCTTGAGAGGCATTGTAAATTCAGAAAATTTAGGTAATTATACTGGCAGAGAATAATGACCGTGGACAACAAAAATGTGATACTATATAAAACTAAAGAGCAAGCAAAACCATGATTCGCTGCTTTAAGGTGGATGAAAGAAAGGAGACACCTGTCAATCACAATGATCTCAAGCTACAGAAAACATGGTGGTAACTAAAATCCAAGTGCAAAAATAAAAATACTTCGATTACACATGCAGAAGCATTAATGCCCCTGTGGTTCACACACTGAGCCACACTCAAGAAAGCTGCAGCAGAACAGGGAGACACATGCAGAAGGTTACTGATTTTTTCCTGATGAATCAATCACTTCTCCCTAGAGAGACGTAGGTTTGGCTTACCAAATCAATCCAAAGGCTAAGAGATTGGATAGTCTCTACAAATACAATGGATGAAAAGAATGAAGTAAATCAGTAAAGAAAAAAAGAATTACTGAAATCCAAACTTTTAACAGAATCCTAAAATACTACCTACATTCAAGTTTATTTCTCCCGTTGCTTTAGTCTAACTATCAACAAAGTTAAAAACAAAATCTTTTCTCTACTCCAACAAAACCAGAGTAACTTATGAAGTACAGCTCATGAAAAGATTCTAAAGAGGCAAAGATGGGAATGCTGTGCTCTACTCCCACACCCTTTGTAATCAAAATGCAGAACAGCACTCATGTGACTGATGTACCTGCAGTCACACAACGAAAGTGCCATGTAATCTGGAACACATCTGTTTATATGATGTGACAGAATCCAGTTCCATGCAAAAGAGAAGTGTGGTTTCAGTCCAACAACAGACAGAGGTAGCCAGGAGTACAACAGGGACGGCCTGAGAAGGCAACCCCTGTAGAGTGGATCAGCAGTAACTCAGGCCACCAGGCTCACTGCCCATTGCCCATCACGTAGCAGAAAAATGAATCTTGGACTGTAGAAGATTTTTCTGATTGATTGCAGTCACTTAACTGCCAACAGGCTCAGCATCTTTAAGATGAAGAACAACACTGGCCTAAGTGTATATTTAATAACCACCCAGGACATCAAGTTTAGAATTTATAAAAGCATGCTTCTGACCAGTATAACAGAAAACAATTTTAATGAAAGCAATTAGAAAGAACTCCTGCAAGTCTGTCAATATAGCTGGGTACTTACATAAAAGACTATACTTAACCATGTAATATATTTTATGACCTATACATGAACCATTTTGATATGCATAAGCGAATTATCTGCTATCAAAAGAAACATGGCAACCACATTGTCTTATGTCAACACCTGTATTTACTATTGAAAAATCCAGTTTTCCTTTGAGGAAGGATATAAAGAAGAAAAACAATTTAACAGCCAAGACTTCCAATTTGTTTGTTTCCAAACAGAGAAAATGTTTAGAAAACTGAGAAAGACAGGCAAGTTTAATCTATGATCAATGTTACATCTTTATAAGCAAAGTTTAGTGGTTTGAGATTTTTAGTTCCTGTATATCCAACCCCGTATAAAGTCCTTTCTTAGGGCTTCAATTAAGCAATTCATTTAGGTGAACACAACTACAGTACCACTCTGCTTTGTCCCATGTGTATTGATCTCTTTTTTTCTAGGCGAGGTTAAAGCAAAGATACTTCACTGATTTCAAATAATTCTTGTGCTAGTGATTGTTAGTATATAACAAGAAGAGACATCGAGTTAAATCCTAAAGTCATAGCTACATTTAAACTTAACTATTAATTTACTATTCACCATATCCTTGTCATAGTATCAGCAGCACTGTTCTTGCTAAAGCTCAGTTTTTGTTAACACTAGAAAAGGTCTGTAAAAAAACAGAGATGTCAGCACAATCAGTGTCCACACAGCTGTAGTGCACATCAGAGATACAAAAACTGTCTCAGCAACTTGGGAAAGTGGGATTGTTGCAACTCAGCTCTGATTGTCCAAAACATCCCAAGTTTGCAATATATGTGCAGTGTAGTTACTACCAAATTATGTATTTGGGTGGCAAAGCACTTAGAAATGGAGGAAGGAATTAAAAGCAGATTTTAAGTTAAATGCAAGGTAATCAAAATCCCAAAGAACTGAATTTCATTCATTCTCAATAACTTATTAAAACTAATACAAAGTAATGGATGTTATAAACTAAGCTTAGCTAATTGCTCCCTCACAACAAAAGAATAAATATTCCTTCAAACAGAACCCTGAAGTAGCAATCTGACCATACGTAAGGTACATCCTCAGTCATTATTATTTTCAGTCTATGACCTTAATAGAATATTTAAGTGTCCTGCATGTTTTAATATTTATCTGTAATCCATTTCTGTACAATGGAGAGTCCCATTTCCTCTACTTTAAAGCTGTAATGACGGCCAAATGCATGTAAGAGCACTGCAAGCCGACCTGTGGCCAGTTCAGATTGGCCCAGATCTGTACTTAGTGCTAAATTAGATTTAGAAGAACTTGTCTCGGAGAACACAGGTCCAAAATTAAGCTAAGAGGAGAGATAACAGGCACCGTAGATAATCACAGATCAATCCAGTGCTTGAGCTCATTCTACAGCCCTTTTTCTTTTATCAGTCCTGATACAGTCTGTGGTTTTAAATCTCTTCACCAAATGAGTGCAACAGGGAAACTTGAGTTTGATGGTGCAAGCTAACATCTCAACTATCTGGCTAACCATCCTTTCTCTGAAGTAGCAAAACCCACTTCATTAAAAAGTGCCAGGAGGTAAACATGAAGCCTAAGGCTTATTAAGAGGATTAAACATCCTGAATGAGGTAAGACACTATTTCTAACTCACTACTTTTGAAACTTGGAAGTGTAGGAGAGGAAAATGCAAAACAAGAATAAAACAAAAACCACCACACCACTCTTAATCCAAGCGCTCTATTTGTCAACTGTTTTCTATCAGCCACTGATTAAGGAGAACTATCATGCAGACAGAATAGTTTAAACCTTATTTCTGTAGAGAGGGAGCAATTAAGAAAGTATTAGTAACTTTAAAGAACAAATTAGACCAAATATTATACAGTATTCAAAATAACACAAACCAGGTTGTAGATGATAAATTTACCTTTTTATGCTTTTAGTCTATTTAAAATAATTTGTCTAAAGAAGCTCTTAAATTTTTCATTAAAAAAATTACTTACTGGCTACAGGTGGCTTACAGGCCTAAGCACCCAAGGCTAGATCATATCACAGTCTAGACAACAGAGAAAGTCGGTGATCCGATATAGGAGAGGAATTCTTACTCCCGAAATTACCAAATACTTTAGTAAACTGCCATCCTCTGGTACTTCAACCTACACCTTCTTCTGAAGCTGGTGTCCCAGCCCCTACAGTCACCCAGCCAGAAAGTCTAACTTTCCTCCTCTCGGTACTACTGCTGTCTCAAGCCGGTTTATGTACAAATAGAACAACTTGCTTCCCGACTCCTCGGTCTGTATTCCCACCGTATGCTTTCAACCCAGAGCTTTTTAGGCTCTGAGTACGCGCTTGGCACTTCTCTAAAAGGGAAAGTAAAAGGCCAACCGGGCAGGTCACTCCCTCCATCCTGCAGTTGTGCTGCCCGAGCACTCACGCCTTCCAAAGCACCAAACTACAAACACATTTTCTACCATTCCGTGGCCAAAGAGTCCGAGATCATCACGGAAAATTCAGTGTTACGTAAGATTGCTATTTAATACTTTTTTCACTAGCTGTGTGCCTGCCAGTTTCTGATCGCTGCCAACATTTCGACAACAGTCAGACAACTCAGAACTGTCTAACACTAATCCTTAAAAAAAAAAAGAGACGAAATACAAGGCGCAATTATCTGAAGTATTTTGACAAATAACCTCTTCCTCCCATAAGGAGGTACTCAATACATTATTTATCATCCTGGCTACTTCAGCCTGCCCTGATCACGCCTCCGCCCGACCGACCCTACCTCCCAGCACCTGCCTGACCGTCCCCCGCTGCTCCCGGCCCATCCCACAGCCTCTCGCCCGCTCCAAAGGGAGCCCCCGCCAGCCCAGAAGGGCCAAACCCGGCGGCCGCGCTCACCGAACCAGACCCGCTGCCGAGCCGAGCCGAGCCGAGCGAGCCCCGCCTTCGCCCCCGCCTCCCAGGTCAGGTGGCAGCGGGCGGGGCCGGCGGCTGTGGCGTCACCCGGGGCCCGGCGGGATAGACCCGCCCGTGAGCCCGACCAGGGGGGACAGGCTTGGGAAACAGTGCATCCCATGCTCTATTTTGCATGCGATTAATTGCATGAGATGCGATTAAACTCTTTTTGTTGTTGTTGTTGTTCTCTTGATGTTTGGGAGAAACAAATGNATTTATCATCCTGGCTACTTCAGCCTGCCCTGATCACGCCTCCGCCCGACCGACCCTACCTCCCAGCACCTGCCTGACCGTCCCCCGCTGCTCCCGGCCCATCCCACAGCCTCTCGCCCGCTCCAAAGGGAGCCCCCGCCAGCCCAGAAGGGCCAAACCCGGCGGCCGCGCTCACCGAACCAGACCCGCTGCCGAGCCGAGCCGAGCCGAGCGAGCCCCGCCTTCGCCCCCGCCTCCCAGGTCAGGTGGCAGCGGGCGGGGCCGGCGGCTGTGGCGTCACCCGGGGCCCGGCGGGATAGACCCGCCCGTGAGCCCGACCAGGGGGGACAGGCTTGGGAAACAGTGCATCCCATGCTCTATTTTGCATGCGATTAATTGCATGAGATGCGATTAAACTCTTTTTGTTGTTGTTGTTGTTCTCTTGATGTTTGGGAGAAACAAATGTCTACATGTTGATTTCACTTCACCATAAATTAATTTCTGTGAGAACATGGAAGATAACTTCTTTTTTGTCTTCTGGTTTTTTGTGGCTTACACCACCATTAAGCATTGCTGTGTCAAACCGAAAGCTAATGTATAGTCCCAGTGATACCAAGTGTTTTTGCTATTTTTTTTCAGTGGCCAAGTGGCTTGGCCTTTGTGACAAATTCAGTTAGTAATTCGATTGTGTTTACTCCCTTCTTTTAATAAAAGCTCTAAGTCTCCTTAGCTGTCTATATGTGTGAGTACAAAAGCACATATACACAAATTCTAGCTATGGAATTGATAATGGTATCCAAAAACGAAAAAATAAGTCCTAAAAGCCTTAAAAGCTTGGAAGTCTCCCCTTTCATGACATGTTTTCGAGTTTTATTTTGACCGTTAACTTCAATTATGCCAAAATGATGGGCTGCAGTGCTCAGAGAGATGCTGTGTTTCCAGAGGTGGCTGCCTCAAGATGAAATTCATTTCCCAATCTAGGCAACGTGGGGCTGACTGCCACCCCAAGTGCTGGGATGTTGGAGGGGGGAGCTGCATTTATGCATTGGTGATGTGAAAAAATGAAAGAAAAATTATCTCAGTAAATTTCCAGCACTTACCTTAGAACATAAATACTCATGTTATCAAAGAAACATCCAGCTTCTTGGTGAAACAGCTGTTAGAATTTCTGAATATAATCTGGCAGTACATTATTACAAAGATTTGCAACTTTGGTAGTCAATGCTAAAAATCTTCTGCAGCTTGACTTCCACCTAGAAAATTTCTAACAAAGTTAAATCTAGCAAAGGTGCATTCTGTGGTGCATGGCTTTTACCTGAGCTAGCTCCTCCAGAACTTGATGCATCCCAGCCCTGTTGAAGCTTAGTAACTTGCCTTCTCAGGTACTGTCATATGCATGATGACCATGAATCCACCTTTAACACACTCAGTATCACAGACCATAAGAAATTCATAGTAAACACTGAGTTTAGGTAGTGGCAGCCCTGTCCATCGCTGCCCTGGCAGTAGCTTCATTTAGCTCTGAAGTGTCCCTGGAAATTCGTCACACATTGTAGTTTCTAGCACAACATTTATCTAGGAATTCTGTGTTCCAACTTTTCACAGGCCCACTCTTCACTTCTTTTCCTGATGACGATAAACAGAGATCAACCTAGAGGAGAGATAAGCTGTCTAAAATCAGGGCGAGTTCCTTTCTTCAAACAGCAGTGAGGATGATGTAGTGAGGATCATGTTTGTATATGAAAACAAATGAGGGTTTGGACTGGTGGAGAGGGCCACGAACATCTGATTAAATATATGGTAAGATGGGCTTGGGTAGGTAGATAAAAAGTCACTGAATTATGTTATGTGCATATATGCAAGATCTACAAGGGAAGAATAACTAGTTTCATGATGAAAAGCAACACTATCTTTTGAAGCAGTGCTGCAAATCAATAGAAAGACATTTTATTTCTTTTTTTTTAAGCATGCAGAGAGTACCTTTACCAAGATTGTTTTGTGGGAACAGGCCTTGCAAGGTCCAGAAGTTAATAAAGAGCACAGTATCATCGCAAGCAAGGGAGGGATGAGCTGGTCAGATCTGCACCAAGGCCACCTGGCTGTGTGCTCTGAGCTGTCAGGAGCATATGACCTGACAACCTTTCTTTCCACCAGATGCTGCTCTGCATATCAGCCGCCCTCACAGGGCAGCTTGTATCAGCTGTGCATTTGTATAAGCCCTAGTACTTTTACTTTAAGTCAGAATTAGACTGAGGGCTGAACTGCTGTTGCTATGTGTTCCCTTCTATAGCTATAGAAATAAACTGCTTCTGCCTCACCTGAATCTGCAAAATTTAAACTGTTTATTCTCCAAGTCTTCAACCTCATTTCTAAATACTAACTTCCCTTGTTTTAAGCTATATCTTTAGTGATTTCAATCTTAACAACTACTGTGGGCTTGCTTAAATTTTGTCTGCACTTTCACAAAAATATTTTTCCCCAAATATCTCCTTTTTTATGCTTTAGTAACATAAAGCTCTACAAAAGCTAAGCAGTATCTGTGTATATATATGTATTTAGGTATATAAGCATATATATATATATATATGCAAGTTATTTAAAAATCCCAAAGAGTTACGTCATTGAGGGATTTCAAACTGATCTGTTGACATTAGCAAACATGGAAGAGTAAGGCTGATAATAAAACATATATGATAATTCTCCAAAACCACTAACTAATATGCAAATAAATTTAACAGACTCACACCAACTGTCAGTATGACTGTAACCTGGTTATACACCTGATGGGAATCATGCCATGTAGACAGAGAGCTTTTAGTTAGCAGACCCCGAAACACTGATGGAAACAAAATAAATCCCTGTTGTGTGGACAGAACTGAATATATGATTATTCCACAGCTAGTAACAATAGTGAAAACTTCTGTGGTAGATGAGTAGATAATCTCACTGTGATACTTAACTTTTTTTCTGACTTCAAAGTCCATAATCATTTGCAAATAATTTGTCATGAAGCCAATCAAGGAAATAGCAGTAATAACTATCTGACAAAGGTAATATTGAATCTTTTTAAAATTATGCCAGCCACTGACCTCAGAGTGAACTGGCACTTTGTTAAAGTGCAAGAACATTTCTTCACCATGTATGTGTAGTGTTGATAGCCTTAAGCTACAAGCAGGGGTAATGCACTGAGCAACCCGGACAGCAGATGAATATGAAACATCTGGAAAGGCACCTACCTCCCAAAACGATCTTGTGTGGGAAGCCCACTCCCAAAGGGTGATGGAATAACCTCTCTGTTAACAGTATGGCCCTGGGAAGTAGGAGGCTCAATTCAAAGGCACAGATACAGGTCCAGATGCCGTCTGTGCATTGCATTTGCAAGGCTGCAGCATCCTGTGTGAGGTTTTTCCCTGCCCTTCACTGTCAGCAGTCATTTGTATGTGTGTCATCCTTAAATGCTATCTCCCTAATCTGCTTTATTCTTGTGTTGAGTAAGGGTACCTACAAGCTAAGCACAGAAAACCTAGATCATTTTATGGGATTTAATATTTCCTACCTACAGAGATTCTACAGGCATGGGCCTCAAGTCCAGCCTAAGAGAAACAACTTGGAAAGGGATCAGAGTGCTCTTGGAGGGTCTACTAATGTCAGGGCCTGGTAGCAATGGGGATAGAAATGTGAGAACTAGGGAGACAGATGATGGGCCATCTTAAATTGACTGAGAGTTCAGTTTGTTAATTCAGCATTATATAAAGAAAGTTGATAATAAGAGGTCAGAAAAGAAATGCCAGGGAAATACCTGGCTCTGTAAAGACTAGTGGTAAGAATGCTCTTCTGTTGGATGGTTTATAGCTGAACGCATCCTTGCCAAGACAGACCGCAGGGAAACTGAGCATCACAAAACTGAAGTTATTCACACATGTTGATTACAATATTGAGATGCTGCTTGTTCAGTTCAGATAAATTCAAATGCTGTTGGAGATTGAGTGAGTATTCCATCTTGCCTCTTTGTGGCACTTTGGAATAGTGGCTACCTTATTAGATGTTTTCCAGAATGATTTGACATACTGTCAGACTGCAGAAAGCAACAGAGGTGGTTAAATATATTTCTTATAGCACTGAAGTTGGAAAAGTATGCTGCTGTCAAGAAAAAGAGATTTTCAGGGGCACTTACACTTCTTAAGTCTGTGAGTGAAATTTTATAAAATTAGTAAGTATTGAACTATGCAACTTATCCTGGGTTTTGTTGTTATTTTGAGGGGGGGTTTTGGGGGTGGAAGGCTACAGAGAAGATTAAAAATGCAAAATTGCAAGTGCAGAATTAGAAAAGCAGTGTATCTCATACTCTATCCATAATTAAACTCTTTTTTCTAATGCTCTTGACATTTGGGAGAAACAGATGTCTACATGTTGATTTCACTTCACTACAAATTAATTTCTATGGGAACATGGAAGATAACTCTTTTGTCTTCTGGTTTTTGTGTCTCATACCACCACCAAGCACTGCTGCATTAAACTGAAAACCTCCAGTGATACCAAGTGTTTTTGCTATTGTTTTTCAGTGGCCGAGTGCCTTGGCCTTTGTGAGAAATTAATTTGACTGTGTGTAGTCCCTTCATCTCGTAATAAGAAGCTGTAAGTCTCATTAGCTGTGTATGTGCAAAAGCACATATACCCAAACTTCAAAGTGTGTTATTCCAAAATTTAATTGTCTGAATTAGGGCCTTGTGATATATTATATGTGAGAATAACTTGCATCAAAATTTTGTTACATATGATGTGGGAGAACATTCCTTTTCTTAATGATTTTGATCAGGCAATCTGCAACCCTGCCCATGGCAGTTCTGGCTTGTTTTCTTGTAGTCTCACAATTTGAAATTCAGACTAATCTCCTGTTGCTTGAATTATAATGGGTCTGAGGGCTGTTATTTTGTAAATAACAACATGTATTCTTGCATCTTCCTTGATGAATCTGGTATTGGTCAGTTTTTGGACTAGAGAATTCTGTTAACTGGGGCTGTGCAAGATATATGTCTTATTTTGTGTCCTGTTCAGTATGGATATATGAAATACTAGTTAAAAGATATCTGCTTATGTAGATTTCCTCTCCTTTTATGTTTAAGGGATGTCTGTCTCTGAATAAGTTTCACAATCTAGTTGAAGTCCGACTCTGTGTGTGCTAGATGAAGTAGAATTTTTTTTCCTCAGGTGGGAAGTGGATAGCTTTCCCAATAGCTTTGTACTTAGACACTGTGTGTTTAAATAGGTGGCATATCTGTCCTGTAATGACATCAGTTTTCTCCACCCAGGAAAGAAAGTTAGAGGAGTTGTGTGTCTCCATTTGTTTTCAAATACAAGCTTCTCAAATTGATGGGCAGGAGCTCAACCAGAGTGATTCTAGTTATCCCACTGAGTAAATGCAAAAAACAGTCTTGCTCTGCACAGCTCTGTACATAATGCTCTGGATGAAATGTGAAAATCAGTTCTCCTAGTTGCCAAGTCTAGGTGCTGAGACCACTCAAGGCCCTCTCAGTATCATCAGAACAAGTCCTGTGCACATGTCTTCAGTCTCGTGGTCCTTTGGTTACCCAAAAAGGTGTTCAGTAGAATGCTCAGTTGTTCAATCTCTTAAACATGCAAGGATATTTTTCTAGAAGTGCCTGCATACAGCCACAGCAGAACTCAAACAGTACAGTGAAAGTGCTGAGGGTTCAGCTGACTCCACATAAACACCTCCAAACACTTTATGGATCAAACAGAATAATAAGGATATTTGTTAAACAAAGTGTTTTATAGAAATACTAGTCTTTGGTAGATGAAATCTCAAACAGGAAAGCAGGTCTAGACTTCAATTTACAAATATATGTTTCAACTTCATTATTAACTCCATTCAACTGAAGGGAAATATAAACCTTTGAAAAATAAGATTCTGCCTATGTAAAATACATCATTTTTAAAGAATAGCTTGTTCTCTATAAGATGCAACAATTTTAACCTTGCTGTTCTTATCCTTTCAGTTTGCAGTCAAAGCAGTATTTTATAATATAATTTCTTTTTAATAATGAATGCTGCTGTCATCTTTTTAAACTGACAGAAGTGCAATTGGAATTTTTGTATCTCTATTCTGCTCTATTCCAAACTGAAACTGAAAAGGTTTGTGTAGCAGAACCGGACTAAAAAGATATGCTGGTACTATATAGCTAGATGGCAGCATTCGCATTGTTTTGAGAAAAACTACGGTTATTTGAAAGATTTTCAGAAAAAATTGGCTGCTCTATAACAGTTAAATGGCATGGTCCTGTTTTGAAATGTGCTAAGAATGTATGAATACCTAACCTATCTGAAAATCTGACCATTTAATTTAGGTGTCTCAATTGGAGATGCATACTTTGGCCCTACATATAATGATTATGAAATGTAGAATTTCCCAT
>VYZS01051408.1:32853-51163 GCA_013400695.1 Neodrepanis coruscans | reverse complement strand
AGAATTTCCCATTTATCTAAAAAGATAAAAATCTGATTATGTGTCTATATATTTTAAAACAGGTTACTGTATTAATATATGTATTATTAGTATATGTATTAATATATGATTCCTTTTTTTGAGAATTTTGTAAGTAAGATACTAAAACTAAATACATTATTTTTATGTACTATTATGTATTAATAGGAAAATTTAATTGGCTCGGCAGACATTGAATCATTCTTAAAATTATCTTCCTTTAGTAGAAAACATTCCAAACATCATTTATTTAATGGCAAAAGCAATTAATCTTAGTAAAGTGCACAAGCTATTGAACATGTATATAATGGGTTCATCTGTAAACACAGTAAACAGAGAAACATATTCCAGCTTCAAATCCTAAGAAGCTACTTTAAACAGCATTAGAGGGAAATATATGTTTGATAGTATCATGAAATAATCTACATACAACAAGCTTGTTATGATGATACACAAAATTTCTTCCTTTCAGATACAGAACAAAATAGTTATTCCACTAAGTTTTCCTGAATGTCCAATAAGCTCCTTGTATCTATCCCACCAAGCTTACTGATATTCCTCAAACATAACTCTACCAACTCTTGCCTTGCCCCTATAAGGGAACAAGGACACTTCTCAGAACATGGCCATATTTTATTTCCTACTCACTGAAGATCTTTATACGTCTAGTCCAGGCTACTGCAGACACAAGCTTCTCTGTCCCTAATATGTCAGCCCACGTGAAGAAGAGAAGAAGGGAAGACCTGGGATGGGGGAGTTTGGACCCACCAGCTCACACAGCCTGAGACATACATGGAGCTTCTACTATGAGCAAAGTTCTGGGCTGTCTCCACCTTGTCTTCTCAGCTATCTGGAGAATGACCAACACACTGAGGCTCATTTGCTAAAAGTCTGCTTTGCAATTATGTGCAGCTTTGGATGCCTGATGCTCTATGAGAAACATAATTTGTTTGTGCTCAGCTGAAGATTGAGTGAGTTTAGAGGAGCTGAATGGCAAAAAAACACAGAGGAGATGGGTATGTATGGTTATATATGGTACGGATAAGGAGGAGATAAGGCGGCTTGGGCAGTGACTTCTGACCAGCACAGGCAATACTTTGTAAATCAAAGTAAAGCCTTTGACACTGTTTCCCACAGCATTCTCCGGAAGAAACTAGCTGCTCGTGGCTTGGATGGGTGTACTCTTCCCTGGGTAAAAAACTGGCTGAATGACTGGGCGCACAGAGTGATGGTGGAGAAACAGAGTTATATCTTTTCCGCAGCTGGTCACTAGTGGTGTTTTCCAGGGCTCAGTATTGCCCTGTTTATTGTACTGTTTAATATCTTTATTGATATGCCCCCTCAATAAATATATTAAATATCACATGCCCCCTCAATCAGCTTGCAGATGACATGAAGCTGGGCTGGAGTGTTGATCTGCTGGAGTGCACAAAGGTCCTACGGAGGAATCTAGGCAGGTTGGATTGAGGCACATTGGCTGAGGCCAATTTTAAGAGGCTCAACAAGGCCAAGTGCCAGATGCTGCACTTCAGTTGCAACAACCCATGCAGTGCCACAGGCTGGGGGAAGAGTGGCTGGAAAGTGGCCAGATTGAAAAGGACCTGGGAGGAGTGCTGGTTGACAGCAGGTGTACATGAGCCAGCAGTGTGCCCAGGTGGCCAAAAAGGCCAATGGCATCCTTGCTTGAATCAGAAATAGTGTGGCCAGCAGGATGAGGGCAGTGATCATTCCCCTGTACTCAGCACTGGTGAGGCCACACCTCAAATCCTGTGTTCAATTTTGGGCCTCTCACTGCAAGAAGAACATTGAGGTGCTGAAACATGTCCAGAGAAGGCCAATGGAGCTGGAGAAGGGTCTGGAGCACAAGTCCAATGAGGAGTGGCTGAGGGAGCTGGGGTTGTTTAGCCTGAAGAAGGAGGCTCAGGGGAGACCATGTTGTTCTCTACAACTACCTGAGAAGAAGTTGTAGTGAGGTGGGGGTCTCTTCTCACAGATAACAAGTGACAGGACAAGAGGAAATGGTCTCAAATTGCACCAGAGGAGGTTTTGATTGGATATTAGGAAAAATTTCTTCATTGAAAGAGTTATTAAGCACTAAAACAGGCTGCCCAGGGAAGTAGTGGAACCACCATCCCTGGAAATATTCAAAAAACATGTAGATGTGGCACACATGGACATGGTTTTGTGGTGGCTTGGACTTAATGATCTTAAGGGTCTTTTCCAACACAAATGATACTTTGATTCCATTTTTACCAATTCCACTGCTGGCTTCTTAAAAAAAATATCTCTAAATGTATGAAAAGTTATATATGCATATGCATTATAGTGAGATGACACCTCATAGAACACCTCTTTTCTTGACATTCCTGTGCTGAGGGATGCATAGAAGTAGAGAACAACAGGGAAGCTTCTGAGCTGGAAGGACTTGTCTTCTCCATAAAGACAACATGGAATAGAGATCAGAAGTATAAGAAATCCCTGGGACTATTCAGACCCACATTCAAACTTAAACTAAAGTAAATTAAACAGTAAATTAATGTTTTCTGATGTCTTCTGAAAATCACCACTACTCTATTTTAAAGGGTTCATGGGACAGGTTGGTTCCCTAGCATGGAGAAAGAAGAAGAAAAGCTGACAGGAGTGGCTTTCCTCAGGTGGTAGCCACCACTTCAACGGTGACATTAGCCTTTAGGATTGTGGTAACCTGATCTGGAGGAGTGGCATTGTGTTTTCAGGTAAGCTGTTGCTGTGTCCTCAGCAATTAAAACAGGGCTGCTATCACAGTTCAATTATTTATGTATTTCAATGAACTGTCCTTAGAAATACCATTGGGAGAACCTTTTCTGCCACTCTCTGTACTTTCTTATCTCTAATTTGTGGATTAAACTGCAGAAAGGAAGGCAGGATAAGAATGTAGTGTGCAGAGATGTCAGCCTGAAATCAAGTAATACTGCTTTGCTCAGCGTTTGTCTGTACTGCAGACTAGAGGATAGTACAGAGATGTTTAAACCTATTTTCAGTATTTCTGCATAACACAGGTTTATACTGTGGAAATATCTACTTGAAGTCACAATATAAAATCTAAGCATGATTTTATTAGCAAAAATGCACCATTAGATTTCTATTCAGGAATTCTGATTTTACAGCCCTGTTTTGACTGCACTGCTTGCAAATCCATAGACTAAAAGCCTTCTGCATTTTCTTTATTTCTGTATATCCAATGCCTGTGCTTTTTAGTTCATAGGAAAGATTTTCTATTTATCAGTTCAATGAATAAGCACCATCAGAAACTGACATAAAGCTCCAAAGTTTCTGCAGATAGGTAATATCAACCAAAGGTCAGTAAATCTCATAGAATAGCTATAGAATGTGGAAAAATGGTCAATATTTCATTAAGTTTTATCATCAGAAGCTGTAAAGGTTGAATAAAAAAGTCACCTGAAAGTTCACAAATCTATTATCAATACTTAGATAGAGAGCTCAGTATTAAGCCTTGGCCTTGAATACACAGGTAACATATAACATGCTAGGTAATACATTACTTTGCAATATGATTGAATTTGTTTTTAAAGTTGCCAAAACATAGAGAAAAATGAGATCTCGATGATACAGACACCTAAACACCTACTTAATGTAATGGATGACCTGCTGTAAGTGGACTTACATTTGTAGGATTTTGTCCGAGTGTATGGAGAATTTGTGATCCATAACACCTCTGCTTATACTAATTCTTCTTTCTGGGTTAGGAAGCTGCATCCTTTACTCAGACATACCTCATGGTTATTCCAGCTTGGAAATCACAATGCTTAAGTACCTGAAGTATATATAAAAGTTGAGCTTTAAACAGAATCTTCTTTGTTACTTTCTTTATATACTTCCTTAGGAAAATTGCCTAAGGAAGTAGTGTTGGCATGTTGTTCCAACACTGTATATATAAATTACAGTAAAAGTACTGTTTTCTTCATTCAATCTTCTTGAATAAGAGAGAAAGATATATTAAATTTAGTGAATGTGAAATTTTCCTGGAACAAAATTAGTATTCTTTAATTTTCTTGAATTTATATCAGACTTCAGAATTATTGTAATTGAAATATTTAATATCCTTCCTTTTTATAAAGGGATTACAAGAAAAACCCTTCTGAGGCTAATTTAAAACAAACAAGTCCCAATAACTATCACTGAGAACTGCCTAACCTATGGGATAAAGTATGTGTATGATATTGAAATGCAAGTAACGAAGTAATATCTCAATGATTACATTCTAATGAGTTTCATACCTTTTATTCCCTGGAACATTATCATATTCCATAATGATTATTTTATTACCTCAACTATTGTTTTTTTATCAAAATATTTAAGAAAACATATTGTGCAGCTTAATTAAATGTAGATTTTTTTGTATGTGCATCTTCTCAATACATGCTATTAGGGAATTAACCTGGTTTGAAGTCTGTACTTGTAGGATCAAAATACCCTTTCACTTTCCTTCTTGAAGATCAAGTGAACTAATTTTCACCCTTCAAAAACTCAGGAATTCATGAAGTTGGCTTCATGAAGTGGAATGCAGAAAGGCCAAGGACATAATTACCTTGATGGTCAAATCATCCTGGTTTAAAAAACAGCCAAACAAAAATAAACCACAAAAAGTTGTTTCTTTTTCTTTTATTTGACCGGTGTTTTAATGACACTGATGCCATTCATGGTAAGTCCCCATCATCTGCAGACCTGATGAGATGATGAACTGGACCATGGAGGTGAGGAACTTTTTAAAATAGCCCTGCTGTCAGAGAAAATGTGGCACCAGCAGCACCCTAAGTATCTAAAATACACCCTCCAGGCTATTTCTGAGGTACGAAGTAGTTAGTTAATTTCTTTTGTTAGCATAAGCTAACAATAAGCAATAGATATGGATCACCATCCTTTGCTGAGAACAATGGCTCTGCAAAACTAAGGTGCTGTGAGAAATGCACATTTCTGTGCAAAAGGAAGCACGTGCATTTGGAGGATGGTGGCTTGCATCATTAAGGAAAATAACATTTCTACACAGTATCAGTTGTCATGGTGAAAGGTAAATTAGCTTTCTTCAGTATGCCACGTTCCTTCTTGAACTTTGTTCTAATTTAAAGGAAACTCATATTAGAAGATATTAATTTTCTCTGACTTGTTTTTACTTGTAAAATTCTTTAATTTCAATAAATATTAAATACATATTTATTCAAGCAGAATTTGTTCCACTGTTCTTGTTGACCGCATATATTTTATAAGTATTTCCAAGAGCTGTCCAAGTAAAAATAAAGATATTCAAAAGCAAAACATTGTTCTCTTGACTTCAAGGATGGGTAGTTAAGTTGTTTATATAGTTTTCTTGGCTTGCTTGAAGCTTTTAAAAAAGAAGTAGTTCCTATATACATGCGTATCTGGTAGGCATGGAAAAGTCAGTGTAATAAAAAATTCTTTGGACTAAAATTGAGCCAAATACAACCCAAATTTGAGGTAATCCTGACTGAACTGAATGCTGTCTTAACAGGATTATATACTTTAGAGATGAGACAGCTTCTGGGTTTTGGCCTAGTTCAAAATAGTTAACGTAAAAGGGCTTATAGCCACTCTGAAACATAGCTCTCTCACTTTCTTGTATTAGATCTATCTGCCTCAGCTTTTACACTTACAGTAAAAGCAGCATTTTCTACAAATCACCTATTGCCCTCCTGTTAATGTTCCCTTCTGGAAAAGATTATAGGCAAAAGGATCTCCAAGACATTAAAAGTGAGTAATAAGAAAACTCATTTAAAGCAACAAGTATGGCAGATACCACATTTCCCCAAACACATGCAGGGAATACTCTCTTCTAAAAACATACTTGCATCTGTAACCTTACTGGAATGAATTCTACTCACTTGTTAGCCAGCACTGATTAACCTACCTTGTATAATAGCACCTGATATTAAGCTCAATGAATAATCCTAGGTGTTAGTCTACATTAAATGTATTCAACTAGCAGTGTATTGAGATAAAACAAGTCTGACACTAACATAAAAAGTCATGAACCAAATTTTGAGAGATTGATGGTCAAATAGGAGCTAACGTGAACCAGCTAGCAGGCTGATATCACACATAAGGAGGAAACAGAAGACAGTGTATGACTGAAGTAATAAAATATAGGTATGGAAAACTGAAGATTTTACCAATAGCTCAGTGATAGCCAGGACACTGCACTACCTGTGCTAATGTAAGGGGTCTGGAAAGGAGTTTTCATATTAATGCTTACATACTCTTTTTGACTGTAAAGCAGAAAAACTTTACAAACTTGATGGGGTAAGGGGAAGGCTTATATAATTAAGAGCAATGGGCCAACAAGTGTTCATTGTCAGTCTCAGTCAGTCTAAACCACCTCAGGCAGCCAGTTGGTATAGTTAAATCAGATTTGGCAATTGTGCTGAAAATACATCAAATCAAAGAAAATTTAGAAGTTCCTTGGACTAATTCTATCATTAACCACAGAAAAACCTACCTCATTATCTAATAATATACTCTATGCCCAAACTCATAATTGATAGTTTTACTTTGTGGACATGTTCTTGAAATGTTTTGTTTCAAAAACATAGTGAAAATGACTTAGGACTTTATGAATAAAATATTTCATAGTAAAATGATTGATTACAGTCCTCAGAAGCAGTAGGATAATCCCACTACTTTCCCACTCTTATAGGCGCTTATTGTTACAAAGGCTGTTGCCATATGTGTTCCTGGAGTACAAAGCATAGTGTAGTCCTTACTGCTGCCAGTGCTACCAGGAGCAAATTATCCACCTTGTGCAGTAACCCTTTCTGAGGAACAGCAGTAGTACTGCATTTGGTGAAGGCCAGGAGCTCTTAACCTGGAAGTGGAAAAAGGACGTATGTCCAAAGCCTTGTTCATATTTTGTGATTCGCTTTCTATACAGTCCAGTAAGTGTCTCACTGTGAGACAGGTACAATACAGAAGTTTGCTGTGAAGCAATTGAAAACCAAAGTGTTTTCCATCTCCACATAAAAAGAAGAATGTGTGTGTATCTGAGATCCAGGTACAGGCACATGTTGTGGGAGGTCCTCCAGCAGCAGCTGCTTGAAAACCAAAGAACATCATCTTGCTTCACCTCTGTCAAGAACGACATGATAAGTCCTTACATTTCCCAGCCTCTCCCCATGGTTCATCTCACTGCCTCAGAGAGCAGCTGCTTACACTGACCCTGCAGTTTTGAGTCAATGTAAGCAGCAAGTCCTGCGTACCAGCTGGAGCAGCTTATTTTCACAGCTCACCCTTTATCTCTGTTGTAGAATCACTTGGGCTCTTCCTCAGGAATGGCTGAGTTTCTGTGTTTCCTTTGTCTGGTGTATGAAGTTAATTAAAATCTCTGGGTGTAAAGCTTTTTTGAATGAAATGTCCTATATAAATATGTTATTGCCAAAATGATGTTGAAACTCTACTTATCTCTATCTTATTTTTCCTAGTTTGGTTCATTTGGAAAGAGGCATAATAACAATGAATAATGGGATGATACCATCTTTTCTATTGCTTTAGTTTTCTCGATATGTCAATATTATCTGTCTCAGCAGTCATTATTGCACAAAACTGATATAACATCTTATTAGAAGACTGCATTACAGTTTAAATTACACTTAGTGATCACCTTGAATTCACTTGTCTGTCCTCCAAGTAAATTCTAAGCCAGAAAACCATTAGTAATACCATAGTACTTCTGATGTATATCACCTTTACAAACAACTCAAGTGTTAATAAATTAAATTTATTCAAAAAAATAGTGTCCTGTGTTCTTGGAAATGAAACAAATCCTATCGCCTTACTGTTTCCTAAATAAAGCTTGAAAAACACTTAGTTTGTGACTTGCAGTTTTGTGACAGCCAGGAAAGAAACAATAAGGATCACTCATTTACTCTTCCCTTCTGAGACTAGTATCAGCTGGATCTGAACATAAATATTCTACATTTATCAATATACACTTGTCAATAGGCACACAGAGAAGATGGCTCCTGATAAACAGTCATTTAGGAAGGACTTCTGAGAGAAGCTGTTACCAGTTGAAGAGAGTGACCTCCCATGTGTCTGGTTTTGTTGTGAGTTAAAGCAAGTTGTAAGCTAGTTGATGTGTACACTAGTCTTAATCAGCATGCCTGCACATCAGCTTTAAGCTTTCTTGGTAGCTAATAACAGCTTTGCTAGAACCAGCTGTGTAAGTGAAGAAATGTATGGCCGTCACTGTCATTCTACACTTGTTGGTATTACAAAGCCATCATAGTCTTTTAGTAAAAGACACTGCAGGTAAGAAGACCAGCTATTTTGGATCTTAAAACAGTAAGGCTAAAATCTATACAGGGCTTCAGGTGCAGTAACAATTTCTTTGAAATAAATTGAGCAAACCTATTCTTCTTTAATAATAAATTAAAAAAAAAAAGCTATAGACTTTAAAAAAAATCTAGATACAGATCTGGGCACCACAGAAGGTGCCTGGTGAATGCTAAAATGAAGACCAAAGAGCACTGGAGAGAGACATACTTGTAATCTTTTTGCTGTTCTCCTCTCACCTTGCCTGCATCCATTAGGCCTGGAGGGGTGGGCTGTGCCTGGGGCACCCCTCCAGTTTTGCCTACCTGCAGTGCGCAGCAGCAGACAGCTCTTTGTTTTTCTTTTCAGTTACATTTCTCAGCTTTTCTGTTATGGCTTAGGTTATGGGGGGAAGGGAGTTTGTCTTTTAAAGCTTTTTTTTTTTTTCATTTTTCTGAGAGGGTATGCTAGTTTAGAACGGTAGACAAAAAAATTACCCACCAGAATCTGGACGAGAACTTGTTAGAGGATTAAATGCGACAGAATTTATTAAAATTTAAAACAGGAAGGGAAGGGGCGGGGAACAAAAGAGTGCCTGTTCCCTTCTCCTTGCGGGATGGGGGGACGGAGGGAAGGAAGAAAAAAAAAACAGAAAAGAAACTTAAACAAGGACAAGTAAAAGAGACAGCTTCAGCAATTCTTCCCGCCCCCCCCCTTCTCCCAGAAAAAGGAATGTTAAAATAAACCAAAGTGTCTAGATAGCAGTCCCGTCCTCCCCACTTGCCGTCTCATCGTTCCCGCAGGCTGTCTCAAACTGAAGAGAGACAAAAACCCCACAACTCTCCTGCCCTTTCAAAACATCGCAACAAACACCCCCCCACCACCACTGCTGCCCTCCAATCAAAAGCTGTTCCACTCCTCCTCTGATGGCCACGTCATCAAGATGTCCACGTCCATGTCCTTCCACGTGCATCTCTGGTGGTGGGGGTAGAGGCCCATTCCACGCTTGAGTCTCACAGACTCCTATCTCAAATCCAATGGCACCGGTCTTCCTCATCCCTCCAGCTCTGGACTTGTGTCTCCGGTGGAGGGGGGGGAATCTTGCTCCGAACGGCTCCGGGGCAGAGCTGAGCCGATCTACACACACACACACACACACACACACACACACACACACACACACATATACACACTCCAGAGCTCCGAGGAGCAAAACAAGGGAAAAAACCCCAGAAAACAGTTGAAAGTAAAAGCAAAACAGAAGATTCAACACCTCACCTCCCATTCTGGGTTTTGAAACCATAACAGAGGGGAACAGGAGAAACGGCTGAGCCTCAGCGCCATGTGGCTGGATCCCCTGTCCCAGCACGCCACAGGGCGCTGGGGCAGCAGCGAGCAGGACAGGGGAATGCAGCAGACGGAGATGGTGCCGTTTGCGTGTGCACCCCATGGAGCGCAGTGGTCTGATGGTCTTGTGTTCCCTGTCAGGTGCCGAAAGCATGGGGCCAGCCTGGCCCATTGGGCGTGGGCAAAAACACCTAGGTCCCTGTCCCAGCACCTGAGGAGCAGCAAGGCCAGGAGCAGTAGCGGCCAGTGCCTCAAAGCACTGGCAGGCAGGGGTGGCAGCAGCCCCTCTCATGGTGGCCTGGCAGTTGCTCCAGATGCCCGTGAGTGGCACTGCCAGACCCCTGCGCTGGTGGGGAGGCGTGCAGCAGCGGCTTCTCTCGGTGGGCAGTGAGTGACTCCATGGGCGGTGCCACCAGTGGCCTCCAGGCCCGCGGGTGCCCCATGGTGCTAGCAGGGCAGTGGCGGCAGCCCCTTCTCCTAGTGAGTGCAGCCCTGAGCTTTTTGGTGGGAATGCCGCCATGTTGCTTCATGGTGAAGTCTCGGAGAGCGAGGCAGCACCCAGTGCTGCTGTCCAATGGAGAGGTGGTGCACCCCAGAAGGGTGCCATGAGAAAACCTGAGAACGGTGTCCCGGTTTGGGACAATATCAGATGTTACCAACGGACGAGAGATGTATAGGGAAGGCAACAATTTATTGGATGTATGGGGGGGGGGATGTGAGTATGGATGGGTGTAATGACCATGTTACAGCCGGCAGGAGGCGCTGTGTGTCTTGCTGGAGACAAGGAGGGTGCAGTTACTTAGTTACAGCCAGCAGAGGGCGCTGTGTGCCAGCTGGGAGGGATCCAAAGGGGGACACATCACATGTAAACTGAGAAGGGAAAAACGGAGGGTGCTGTGCTCCCAGACAAAAAGTCCCCCCATCGCAGTGGGAATGGGCCAGCAGGGCCTCGCTCAGGGGCTGAGGGGGAGGAGGGGGGCCCCCAGAGAACACAGAAGAGGCTTAGAGGTGGGCACACACAAATCAGAAGCTCTGGTGGAAAAGCTACAGTGTTTCAGAGGCGGCGCATCTGTGAAGAGGTTCTTCTAAGGGGTCTTCTCAAGTAGAATAACAGTGCCAACCTTAGGAATCCATAGGGGACAACAGGATCCGCGCTGGTCTTCTGAGCAGGCAGTGCTGAGGAGGAGCACCCCGCTCTTTGCTACAGAGCCCAAGAAAAGAGGGTAGGCACTGCTTTCCTCAGGTTTTTATAATCCTGGATCCTTCCCAGAGAACCCTGTGGGGCCCAAAGGGCTGATGGGAAACCGAGACACAGAGGTATCTCCTTGGTAGTCCCAGTTCACTCCAGAGGTCCCACCCCCCTTCCCAGATATCCCCAGCCCCCAGAGGCTGATGTGAGACCGAGACAAAGGGCACCTTTCCCTTTCCCAGCTTGGCTGACCCTCCCCCCCTTAACCTAAACTGGGGAGGGGAAAGGAGTTATTTTTTCTTTTTGTCTTCCTCTCCAGTCAGACCCAAACCACTACAAATGAGCACCTTATAAAGGCAGCAGGAACAGAAATTCTGCCTCTTTTTGGCTCCCTTCAGCCCTGCTAGAGGCACAGTTCCCTCTTCTCTCATCTCCCTCGGCGCAAGCAGCAAGGTGGTGTCATTGCAGCTCTCTCCTGCAGCGCGGGCAGCAGGGCGGCATCACCGGAGCTTGGGCAGTGCCGGTGGAGGAACCACATGGTGGCGACAGTCATGGTATCTCTACCTTGGGTCCCTTGGGGTTCTTTTCACTGTTGTTTTTTTTCAGCAGATCCAGAGTGGGAACAGCGCCATCCTTGTGGCAGCTTTCCTTCTTTCCCCTTGCTCCACAGTCCAGCATCTGGCCCGGAGCAGCATAGTTTGTTTTTTGTCGGGTTATTGCTTGTAACTGGTTTATGCTTATAGTGGTTTCTAGGTTTTATTCCCCTTAATAAACTGTTTCTATTATTGTCTATTACATTTCTCGCTGCTCAGTAGCGCCCCCTACTGTCCAAATCAGGACATTTTCTTTTTCATCTTTCTCTAGGTCCTGTGGTTTATCTTTTATTGCTCACCCCAGGGAGATAAGAATAAACTTCTTTTTCCAAGAATGATAAAAGCACAAGAAAGAAAGATGGCATCCTTCATCTTACTTCAAATCAATGAAAGATGATCTGAGAGAATGCCGTATGTGTGAGGCTGTGGATTAATGAGGTGTATTGAACCCACATGAGGCCATGCTTCATCCTCCTGGCATGCCAGCAGCAAAAGATATGCAGAAGAAAATTACTGTCTGCAACAATTCCTATACATTTCTATCCAAAATACCTCTCTCAGTGGGAAGGAAAGCAGTAGCAAATTGTTCAAGGTCATGGGTAGCAAAAGATCCTGAGCCTGCAAGCTGGACATCAGCATCTCCAGTAAGTTTTGGGACCGGTTTGCAGGCAGCAGCCTTTCCTGGGTTCTAGCACTTCATTTTTGCAGGATAAAGCTACTTTGAGCAAGTTGGTGATGGCAGTCTTAGCAGCACATGATATTTGCTTTTTCTCACCATGGAGAATTGAAATAATCTCCTTAGCACTCCCTGCCCTATGGGGACCTGAGGACTGTTCTAAGCCCATGATACAATACAGGTCAAGAATTAAAGGATAACCACTTCTGGTCTAGACAGCAGTGTCAGCAAAAAAAAAAAAAAAAAAACCACTTTTGCCAAATACATCTTTTTCAAAAGAGATATTTAACATACAAAAATCAAAATGAGTACAGAGCCCGTGGCAGCCTAGATCATTAGACTTAAGTTTCTTGTCAAGAAAGGTATTTTTCCCTTTACTTAAAAAATGAAATGACTACATTACCCAATGTCATAGTCCATTTACACTTTAATTTTTCTACTTGAAGACATTCTTATAAAGGTCTGCCCTAGCCACTGCTCTGGAGCTGAGGTGACTGGAAGCAGTCTATAAGGTGATTAAGACAGAAAATGGACAGGGTTCACATGCCCTTAGGCAAGGAGACATCTGACATGAATTCTCCCCCATCTTAGCTTGGGTCACCTATTACCTCAGCATTGTTTCCACCTGCACTAACAATTTTACAAACCTAGGCTCTCATTTCCCACACTTTTTAATGGTCTTAAAACAAATTCTCAGAAAAAAAAATTCCTTTCTTACACAGTAAAATAAATGCAATTCCCTGAAAAATGCTTCTTTTATCTTAGTGACCCTTCTTGGGGTTTTGGTGGGTTTTTTTGGTTAAGCCAGAAGATAAGAAAGGATAATGCCAAAAATCTTGATCTATAATACCAGGCAGGAGATTCAAACCTTGGGTGTTTATCATTGCGAGAGTGGAGAAATGGATCTCATTGGTAGCCTCACTCCAGGTAGCAGGACTCCCCTTCAGTAAGGCACTTTGGCAATGCATTCAGCAGAATACCAGGCATATCAGTTAATATGGATCTTGCTACAAAGTGTTAGTCTTGTGCATGTTCCTTACTCAGAGGCTATGCACATTCTTTTCATAACTATTGTCAAAAGCATAAAGAAACAAAATTACTTTTCCTCAAATAGAGTGTATCTTGTTTTTCTGATGCCCTTACTTTACAGTAGGTTATCTACAGATAATGCTGTACATGGTACAATATACGTTGGCAGTATTATTGAAAAGCCAAGCACAAAGGAAGAAAAAATATGATGCTTATCTCATTATCTTTAGGAGCCTCCAGATAGAATTTGAAATGGGTGTTTTCATAAAGCTTTCCAGTTCTCACCACCCAGTACTAATTAAAGCTTTGTATAAATTCACACAACTTGTCACAAGCATAGAAAAAGTATGGGGAAATTAAAAACGTAAGACATGCATACAACCTTTAAATTTTGCGTATTTTCTATCTTTGTTTTGAACTTTGGCAGGGGAAGTCAATGCTTTCCTATTAAGAGAGTTCTTTTATATGTGTGTGTATCAGCTGCCGCAGTACCTGCACTTGGAACACCAAATTCACACAAGAAGCTAAGCTAATACAGACAGATGGGAACATTCACCTTCTTCCCAAGAGCCTTGTAATACAGTTTAAAATAAGTTGCAAAGGAACGGAATAATCATTGGGAAGAATGAGAGGAGAGGACAAGATATCTCAGATAACACCAAGACACATAAGCCCTTGTAAGATTTAGCTTTAAGCCCTTCTTTTAATTTCCTATGTAGCAAGCATCTGTCTGCGTGGGTATTTCTGGCTGTCTCTGGTATCAGAGAAAAGAAGGAGTGCTCTGCTGAGAGATACACAAATTTGTTCAGTAGGACATTTCTCCCCTCTCAATCAAGACCACGTAGTATTTCTGGAGTGCACCCAAAAAAGGTGGTCTTCCTGAGAGCCAGGTTGCTTTTTTAACTCAGGGCAGTGCCAGGGTGTAATTGTTTCTTCAGTATTTGAGATCTCTCTCTCCCCACCATTAGGGTTGCCCTCGAGTCAGGGAACCAGTGTGCTTTGCACGGCAAAACTTGTGAGAGGTGATGTTCTTGTTAATGTAACTGTGAATCCCATGGGAACATCCTGACTTTCAAGAAACTCAGTTTGTTGTTTGGCTTGTTTTCTTTAGAGAAGCTGCTGAAGAACACAGAGGAAAGGTTTGACATATGGTGCACACGTCAGGCAGAATCATGTTATTTATGAATCATTCTATATTTATTCACCTGCAGTTCTACAGAGAATACAACTTGTAAAAAAAAAAATCTTAAAATGTTACCTAAGATACCGCATAGCAAATCAATAAATTAGTAATCCACTAATAATAATCAATTTCTAAAGTTTAATAGAGTTCTGTCATGAAGGGTTGCTTCAGATAGTTATAGGGACAATAGATTTCAGGGCTATAGATTTTATATGCATAGTTACATGATTTCTTACTGCCTTGGATTTTGTATAATCATATGCATATGATAAAAATGCTGGAAAGCTCAGACAGATATCAACATAGTTTGGACATTTGCAGATGACCAGATGGGTGGAGAATCATATACTCTTCCGTGAAGACAAGGGTGAAAGACCAGGCTCCAAAGCCTAACTTGGACAGTGAGAGATAGGAATGTTTTTAGCAATTAATTAGGTAATAGTGCATTTATTCCACATAGCACTTGTTAGAGTGGCTTCTGATTATATCAGTTGAGCAGTCTTTATTAGCAAGTCTCAACAGATCAAGCAAAGAAATTAATTGTGTCTTGGCAGTCACAACATTAGTTTGCTACACATTTAAACAGGCTGTTGAAAGAGAATTTTTTAACAGCTAAAATCCAAGCACCTGGCAAACAGAATGTTTTGCAAGGAGATTGGTTTATTTCACTTGACAGTTTTATTAAACGTTCATCACCTTCTCAATGAGTGCATTGTTTAGTACCCACTGTTCCTATGGCCTAAATCGGGGACTTTTTAGAAGATGAATACTTATTTCTCAGATTCTCAAGCACAGTGCAGTTCTGCTGCCTTTCATTATTAACTGTAAACCAGAGACAAATTGTGGAGATAAAAGGAGGCAATAAAACAAAATTAAAGTGCTGTCAAGACTAGATTTGTCAGAAATTCAATGAGCTTTGCCATTAATGATTGCTGATTATAGGTAATATTTCACAGTGCCATTCATCACTCAAGAAAATAATATACTTTTAGAAGACAGCTGTAACTGTGTTCTGAAAAGATGGAAAAACTTATAGATGACATTGATATGTGCTGTGAGCAGGTGTCATTGCTACCATGATCCAGTTAAAAGCTATGTGCATTATATGATGTCAAAGTTGCCTCTTACCAAGTATTTGCTTCACAGAAAGCCTAAATAACAGTAACAGAACACCCAGCTCAACATAAACTGTCTCCTGCTAGCCATTCTTTTGGTTTTATGCAGATCTGATGTTTCCCCCATTTCCCTCTGATCTCCAAATCCTCATGCTGCAAGAATGCCTGTGGCATGTGCAGCTGAAGCATGTTACAAGTCAGTAGTCAAAGATGTATGATATGGCTTCCTGCTTTGTCTGGCGACTGTGGATACCCCAATCGTGTGAGCAAACACTCATTAGCACCCAGGCCTTATGGGGACAGCCTTCATGGCAAGCATTATGCAATGTTAAAATTTCTGGCACAGGGAGCACAGAGAAACACTGTAATTGCTCTGTCATTGCCCCTGACACCTAGGAACTTTGCCTCCAGTTATTTTCTAGTAAACTGGAAAACCTGAACAGTTTACTGAAGGATTTATAGGCAGATTTTCCAGATGGGTTAGATCTTTTATTTGCCTTCAGTGATTTTTTTTTTTTGCAACTATAAATTTAATTGTTTCCATTGATTACTTTAACACTTGTCCAGATGAGAAAATTAAGTCAGTCACATCTGCCGAGTGTCCTCCTCTACTCACTTGCATTGATGTAACCAGGGAGTTGCTAAACCTGTAAAAAAAGAGAGGAATAAGTAGTTATCAGCACAATGACTCACATCTCCTAGGTGTGCCAAGTTATCTCAGAAGTGTCTTTTGTGATGGGGAATCTGCCTGGAATTTGATCCTTTGTGTCCACAAGGAGCTGTGTAGAAGTGACAGCCTGAATTAAAAAGCAGCTGACTTCAATATGGACACAGGTACTTAGACATCCAAAAACTGGTAATCATTTCAATTGCACATTCACCTTTATGTTACCTGCTACAAAAAAAATATTGTCTGGCTTTCTTGTTATCAGAGGTTGAGAAGACTAGAATGAAGCTAAGAAAAAAGGCAGTTTTAGAAGAAAGCTATGATATGTCAGACCAAGTCCTTCAAATCTTTGTTGATTCTGGTAGTCTGACTCACACAACTCCCTCCTCCTTATCAGAGCCCTCTTCATCTGGAGAAGGAGTACCAAAGAATCTGAGAAAATCTAAAGTATGGAGCTGGCAGTAAGGTCCAATACATTAATACTTTTGAAGCTAAGAAAGAAATAATTTCTATGCAGTAATTAATTAATTGGTACTCCAATCAGCAGTATTCAGTGATTTTCAAATATGCAGCTATTGCTTTATTTTAACCACCTTTTGTCACTGATCTGTGTGATATCAAGACATCGGGACATCTCCCTGATGTAGGCCTGAGCCTATGGACTATCACTTGAGGCTACAGCAGATGTCCTGTGTAATCTAATATAGACAGGTGGAAAAAAAGCAAACCCATAGTAGCTGACTATTATCAATGGCTCAAGCCATACAGTGCACATAGCACTGGACCTGGCACTGACAGTTAAGTTACTTAGCACTGAGTGACCCAGGACAAGACAGGTAGCTCTAAATCTGGGGCATTTACAGGTATCCTTCTAAATGTCAGCCAAGGAATACATAGTAGTATTGTTTTGCTTTGTTTGGTGCATGGCGAATCACTTTTGGATTGAGATTTGTGAAAGTGATTTTCATTCCTTTGTGGGGTGCTCTGAAAGATGATGTCAAGGTGGTAAAAAAGGCTGACTAGCTGTTTAATGAAGTCCTAACACAATAAATGCTGTAATGAATGGAAAACCTCATTTTGCATCCAGTCATCGTTAGATGAAGACACAAATCTCCCGAGATTCCTTAGAAAATCCAAAAGAGAGCAGCCCAGTTTAACACCTGGTACCCAAAAAGTTGATTCACATCAATAGCTGAGGAATTTTTGGACCATAATTTTGCTTTGGATATTCATAGTGTGTGGACATGATCAGTTTGTCTTTCTCTTATTTCACAAGGATGAGACCCAAACTCAGTGCATACTGCATCACCCCATGCTCCTCAGGACTGAGGGGGAACCACCTGCCAGCAGCCACCTTCCTTAGTAACTTCCTCTTCTCAAACTACAGTTATTCAGGGCGTCTTGTCATTTGTTTCAGCCTGTTTTTATTGACTGGGTAAATAACTCCCGTGATTATGGCAGTTACAGTTTTCCCTGGGGTTATGTTTGGCAACAAGCTGCTCGCCCTTCTTTAACTACACTGTTGATTAAGAGGTCTGTGTTTTTCTTCTTGTCAAAAGCAACTAAGCTCCCTGCCACTGGAATTCTTCATTCTCCCTTCTCCTAGGGTGAGAGAACAGTGATCATTTCCTTGGTTACGCTTCAAGTTTCTGTATGCTTTTAATAAAATCTGTAACACTTTGAGAGGCTTTTTTTCCCCTGTGTCTGAGCACATCTTGAGCACAACTTTTTAATGGCAACAAACAAAAATAAAGAGTAGCTAACTGCACTCCCAGCATGACTCTGACATTTCTCTGAATGATGCAATAGCCTTGGATGGCTAAATGTGAATGTCTTGTAACAAGCAACTTGACTCCATTAGCTAATTACGTGTTAGAGGGTTAACACTTGGCCAAACACTGCCAAGTCGTTCGCAGTATTAAAGTGCAGGGATGCTGGACTTTCTGGGAACACAGAGCAAGTTATTAGTGCTCCTTTCCAGGTTTTGGAAGAAAGCAGCAATATTCTTTGAACTGTTAAAGTGTATAAAGAGCATGAAAAACTTGAAGGGACTCCAGCTGAAGCCAAAGACACAACTAGACGTGTCAATATAAGCACAAATGAGCCCAAAACATTCCTACATGGCAAATTGATAACAATATAATTTCTAAATACTGAGTATATATTACTTA
>VYZS01051408.1:0-31368 GCA_013400695.1 Neodrepanis coruscans | reverse complement strand
AACAAAACTGGGAGGAGTGTCTGATGCAGAATATGGGTGTGATGCCCTTCAGATGGACCTCAGAAAGCTGGAGGAATCGGCTGACAGAAGCCTACTGAAGTTCAGTACAGCAAAATACCAAATCCTGAGGAACAAGCTCAGGCACCAGCGTTTACTGGAGTCTGACTAGCTGGGAAGCATCTTGACAGAGAACAGTGTTAGGGTTCTCATAGACAACAAGGTGACNTTTTTTACTGTGAAAGTGGTCAAACAGTACAATACATTGCCAAGAGAAGTTGAGGAGTCTCCATCTGTAGAGATATTGAAACCCATCTGGGCACAATGTCGGGGATTCTACTGTAGCTGCTCCTGCTTGAGCCAGGGGGTGAAGTAAATGATCTCAAGACCTCCATCCCAACCTAAATAATTGTGTGATGTTGTAATTCATGGTCCTTTAAAGTCTTGGTATCCCTAATAGCTTACTGCAACTGCAAACTGTTTGCTCTGTCTTTGTAAAAAGTTTCCAGAAGCTTGGTTAGAACTAGTCAAAACACATTTGTTGGGTCTTTTTTTCCCCCCACAAAATTATATTACTTCAATGAAAATTCCTACACACCTTTGTCCATATATTTTATTTTGAAATATTTTCATTTAAGAAAACTTGGAAACTCCTTCACATTTGAATTTATGCATTTCTATTTATTATTTTAAAGTGTTTTTCATAACAGATTAGAAATAGTAATGCTACGGAATAGATGGAATGTTTAATTTTTTAAATCAGTAGAAGATTTAATACATTTTGCTGATTGAAATTGCTTTTTTTAAAATCACCTCTTGGGTTGATTCATATCAGTGCTCAAGGAATAGAGAGAAGACACAAAGTAGTAATTTATCTTCCTGATTCTAGAGTAAAATTAAACAAGAATAACAAGAATATTTTCCCTGTATGTCTAGTATGCTTGCTTGTGGTAGTGCCTATTATGTACTACAATAAGTATTTTATGAAATAGATCAACATTCAATATTTGAAATTGCATTCTCAAAGTTTAAAAATAAGTTTTACACATTAATTATTATGTGCAAGCCTCATTTCATTGGAAAAGAAAACTGTCTTCAGGCAAGGAAGACATTTCAAAAAGTCTTAATTTCCAGCAAATTAGGAGTTCTGTTCAGCTCTCTCAATTTCCCCAGATTATGAGTGTTTTACTAATACATTTCATAAGCAGCATCTGAGAAAGAACATCACATAAGAAGAGGAGGACCTGATCCCTTGGATGGTATGTATACAAAGTGAGAGCTGAAAGTCTTCTAAAGAGAAATGAGTGTTCCTTGTGTTATGCCAATAAGTGTGAGAGAAGAATCAGGTAGAGAAGTAACCAGTTGGCTCTTTAGATACTAATCAACTTTCCAAGACTTCAGTACATCACTGTCTTACAGGAACACAGCAGAGAAGAAGTCTTTCTGGACATTTCCAGACAGATGTTGAGAAGCCTCAGTTTCCCTGAAAGGAAAATGTTTACACAGACTAAAGATGCTCAGCAGCATCCAGAACCATGTTCAGACAGTCTCTGGTGCAAAAGCCTATTCATGGACTGCCAAATAACCACACTAGCACCATGAACTGGGGAGGAACCCTGGGGAAGGGGAATGTCAATATGCTGCTTTAGTAGGACTGCTACGCAGAGCAGGTGGCCGGGCCTGCTGGGGCTGATCTGCTGTGACAGACATTGGGCCATTCACAGGCAGAAACATAATTACCATGTTCCAAAAGGAATACTGAGATTAAATGAACAACAAGGAGACAGTAATTACAGGAGAAGAAGAGAACAGTGACATTTATGTCCTGTTTTGGTATATCTGGCCATAAAGTCTTCCTTATTCATCCCAAAACAGTGGGATCTTTTGTTTCCATCATCCTAGTTCTGAGATTATTTCAAGAATGAGGTTTAAAGCTCTCTGCAGCACACAAATAAATGCTGGAAAGGGCCGACATGCATTTCTATCTGAATATAAGTTCTGAAACCCTATAAAGCTGATAAAAAAATAAAAGCTCTCTACTCTCTTGCTACTAAGCAAATACAAAAAAAATAAAACAAGAAAGCCTGAATACATATGCTAGACATTAACAGGAAATCTAAATTCAGTAAGTGAAAGAGAGTTCTGTAAGTACTGTCTCTGATAGTATATTCTATTTCAAGAAAGGCATTTTATCTCACTATCTTATCACTACCCCAGTGGTAGTCTGTGAGCTACATAGAAATAATTTTTTTTATGACTAACAAATGAATCCTTATAGTCCTGGGCTGTTTAACAGATAAGGACTTTCCTAGTTTGCTCACTTCTCAGATGTCTCTTTCCAGGAGGTAAAGTTTCCCCAGGTTCTAGAGTCAACTTATGGATGCTCATTAAGTACCCGAGAACAGGACATGAGTGGCTTCCATGGTGGAAAGTAGGGAAGGATGAAAAGAGGGACAAGACAGCACCTGAAAGATAGAAGAACAGAATGTCCAAAGTAAAAAGGGAGGAAAGAGTTTGCAGTTCCCTACCTGTGTTTTCTGAGGAAAGAGCTGCTTTCAGTGTAGTAAACTAGGTAAAGTAACATATGTGGGTGAAAGCTTATGGGGTCATCTAGTTCGTGATGCTATAGCCCAAACATAGATCTACAGCACCTCGTTTTCAGAAAAGACTTGTTTTGATCTTAGAGGCCAAAAGTTCTGTTAGACCATCTCCTTGAGCTTTCTATCTATTAGCATACCAAAATCTGTTTTTCCCTGATTACTCCAGTATACAGTCTTGTAGCATGTTATTTTTTGATAATGTATGTTTTTGAAACACATCCTGCTTTCCCTTGGGAGCTTGCTGTAATGGGTCATGTTACAAACATTTGCTTTATATCTAATTGGAATCTGATTGTTTTCAGGTACCTGTCCCTGAATCTTATTATCTCAGTGTCTGCTAGAATAAATGGGCTTTTCAGGCTTGGTATCTTCTTCCCAGGGGAACCCTAATGCAATCCTCTCATCTTTCAGTCTTTTCCTCAGTAAGATGTTAAGACATTTAAATCCCTTTAACACACTTTTTAAAAATAAAAATCCCCACATTTTTATTTATTCTTGTTTTTAGCATTTATTCTGTTCTGCACCCATTGCTACTTTTTCAATCTCTTTATTTCTATGCAGACATTGATTTTCCCAATTAAAATATTTCCATTTTCCCATTAATGTGTTTTCTACATTATGGAGTTATTCTACACTAGGTTGAATTTGGAAATTCAAACTTTATGATGTCAAAGCTTCTCCGATCTCCAAGGTGGAGCCAAGATTAATGTAAGCAAGGTTAATGTAACCAAGCCAAAGAGCACACATGAATAGGCTTTTAAATTTTAAACAATGTAAAATAAATGTACTGAATTTTCCAGTTCTCTCTTTTCACTTACTAATTACCAATCTCCACTGTTTATATACAGATTTGCTCTATATTTAGTAATTGGATTAACCTATTGTTTTGATTTCTTTATTCACACTGTTAGGATTTCTTTTATTCATACTAGACTTTTAATATCTCTCCCTCCCAACAAGGTCATCTTTTGCAGCCCTGCATTGCATTTTCAGGAGAGGTATACATTTGCAATTACAGGTGCTCTATAAATCATCATCACTGTGAATCACAGACATAAATAAACAAGGTTGATGAAAGACCTTGTGCTTGCTATCAGTTATAATATAAAACGGGTTACACAGACAAGCTGTGGCCTGTGAGATCAGATTGGTATCTAGAGTTTTAATCTCTGTTCTTGGCTGTGGTAGAGAAAAATGGCTATCATTTATCACTAGCAAAGCATGCAGTAAGCAATAAGAATGTGCGAGCTTAATTACATTAAACAGCAGCTGCTATGTACGTACATAAGCAGTGATGCACCATACATATACTACAAACATTAGCAATACACTGTGATTATGAACATAGATACATTATAGGTGACTTGAAACAGCAGAGTTCAGATAATTGTAATGAGAAAGTGTAATTGCAATGAGCAAGCATCATTAACTAATTTATTTAGATAATCAAAGGCCAACTAAAATTTTTCCACTATACTGTGGAGAAACCACACAGGATTCCAATTAAACCAAACTAAAAAGGCAGGGGAACTCTCCAAGCAATGGAAAAGTTTGGCTACTTCTGTTTCCTCCTTCAATACACTGTCCTGGCCATAAAGATAAGAACCCTTGTATAGTATAGTATGGTATGTACTATATAGTTTGTGACAAACAGTGCATTGTTTCAAGCAGCCACATATTTTAATTTTTCTTTAGTTTGAAAACAGCAAGACTGCAGTGCTTCAAATACAGCCTATTTCCTTCACAAGTAATGGAATCCATACTGCTGGCCTCATGTCTAAGGAGCTCATTTAACAGTTTGGATGAATCTAATCTCTGACTTCCAGGGGAAGTAGGGGAAAGCATGCCAGAGACATGAATCCACCAGGAAATAGCTCTGTTAAGCCATCCTCTGTCTAATCTCTCATCCATGCATATAGTAGCGTGAAATCATGTACTTTATATATAAGGCATAGAGTTAGGCACTCTCTCTTCCAGTTTAGATAAAACATTGCCAGACTCCAGCAATGCCGAATCTTGCATGCAAAGCAACAGTTACTTGTCAAGATTAATTCTGATAAAGAGTTGTAATTTTGATCATTCCCTCCAAAATCAAAACGTGCTTTGCTTTTGTTCAGAAATTGTTTATGCCTTTAGGAGATTTTCAACTAAATGTAAAAAAAATTCTTGAAATACCAAAAATGCTAAATTATGGAAAGACAAGATTTGAAAGTTTTAGTGTCTGAATTCTTTCTATAATAAGTTGAAAAGAAATTCCCACATCAAACTTCTATTCTATTAAGGAAACTATTAAAATGGCTTCAGACATTTACAGTGACCAGTTTTGCTCACATCTTTTAGTTTAGCTGTGGCAAAGTTTTGCAGTATAAATTTGAGCATGTGAAAACTCCCAAAGAAGTCACCACTGTAGTCAACATCTAACATAGAGCATTTACACTGGCACCTCAGAGCTCTGGTGAGCTGAGGCCTGAATGAATAGCCTTTGTCTTCACAAACCCATAGATGTTCATCATTGCACCTACTTTCCAAACAACAAAGGTAAAAAGCTATTTTCCAAGATTACTTATTAATTTATAAATTGCTATAAATTTAGCCTCAAGTTTTGTTATGAATAGTTGATCTTCAACCAGTCTTGCATGCAAAACTCATCTGCTTTATATGCATACAGGAATTTTAATATACATACATAATTTAATTACTAGCACAAACAAGTAGAACTGGTAGCAACAAATTAACTTTTAATCATAGAATCATAGAATGGTTTGGGTTGGAAGGGGACCTAGAAGATCATCTCGTTTCAATCCCCCTGCCGTAGGCTGTGACATCTTGCACTAGACCAGATTGCTCACAGCCCCAGCCTGGCCTTGAACATCTCCATGGATGGGGCATTTACAACTTCTCTGGGCAACCTGTTCCAGTGCTTCACCACCATCATAGTAAAGAATTTTGTTTCCTAATATCTCATTTAAACCTGCTCTCTTTCAATTTCAATCCATTCTCCCATGTCACTACATGCTCTTGTAATTAAACAGACTTGCCCCATCTTTCCTCTAAGTTCCCTTCAGATACTGGAAGGTCACAATTAGGTCACACTGAAGCCTTCTCTTTTCCAGGAGAACAATCTCAATTCTATCAGGTTTTCCTCATAGAAGAGATGCTCCCTCTGATCAGTTTGGTGGCCCTCCTCTGGATTCAGTCCAACAGCTCAATGTTCTTCCTGTGTTGGGGACCTAGAGCTTGACACAATACTCCAGATGGGTTCTCACCACAGTAGAGTGGCAGAATCACCTCCCTTGGCCTGCTGGCCACACTGCTTTTGATGCAGCCCAGGATACAACTGACTTTCTGTCCAGATGCTGCACTCTGAGAACTTTTCTGTGATTTGTAACCTGAGAAACAGTACCCAAGAGTCAGCAGATCATCAAGTTAGAACATGAGTTTCTTGTGAAACTTTTCAACTGTCAGCTTCTGACAGTAGCTGTCAATAACAGGTCAGTAACAAATGCTGTGAGTATATGGACCATAAATTAAGGGCCTGACTGAGACAGAACTAGTATACAACAAGGGCATTTCATCATGCACTTCAGCAATATCTGGCAGAAGGACCTGGCAACAGAGCTAGATGCTTATTGAAGAGAGTGATTTGAACTGTTTCTGAACTATGCAGTACTGTTTCAAGGTTCTCTCAGAGTTATGGGTGTTTTTCTGCATTGTCCTAAAATGAAAAGCAGAGCTGAGATATTAATGTTCTGTGAAGGACATTAATTTCAAACATCCACAGGCCTAAAACATGCTATCAACTGCTTTATGATACAGAGAAGCTTGTAAGGGAGTATGGACAGCAGAAATATTTGACTTTAAGCTTGATGTTTTCTCTGCAAATGCAGCACTAAAGGTCATAGTTTATATTCTATTCTTGTTTTGATACTGAAAAACCTCATTTTCTTGTACTTCTGGGTGAAATTGGAGTAACCCAGCAGTGCTGCTGGGCATCCTACATAGTCCCAAAGCTAGCAGGAGCAGCCCAAGACTGCTGAAGAAGCAACTCCAAATCTGGAAATGTTTGGAGCAGTATTTGTCACCTCTTACACTTGATTCAGAAACATTTTTGGGGTCAAGTTCAGGCTATTCTGCTGATACCCTCTAGTAAAAGGCACTGAGACTAGTGTATATTATGATTTCAGTAAGAAAGGCACTTGGACTCCATAAGCTATTGCTTAAAATACTATTTTCTGTAGCTAACACAAGAAAGAGAAAGCATACTAGTAATCTTACACTTCTTCAAATGCTGAGAGCCCTGAGCTGTGCCGCATCAGACAGACCTCTGCTCAGAGCATCTGGTACAGATCCCATCCACAGGAAGACTCCCCAACATCTTGCTTTTGAGACCTCTTACAGAATTTTCCCGGACAAAAAATATTGTATTCATCATATCTGTTGTCAAACAACTGTATGTTCACATGAGAACTTGCTGTTTTTGTAAAGATAAAGACAAGGCCACACAGGTGGTGTAATTGGCAACACGGAGTGGGAGCTGCCTGCGGGCTCCTCTGTTACCATCACTCAGCTGAGTTTATGCTGCAGCCAGGAGACCTGCACAGCCCGGCACAGGCCTGAAGGACAAGCCGTACATGTGGGACAGTGCAGCACAGCACTGGCCTTTGCCAGCTCAGATTGGCACTCTATGTGGATCACTAACTGTTTGATGCACACTAGTCTTCTGGTTAGGACTTCCCTCTGCTTACAGCCCCAGAGGGAAACAAATCTTGTAGCTGCTCGAGGCTTTAGGCTTTGCTTCCCTGCTCTGGGCATCAGCTGGTGCTCTGTGACACTTTGGTAGCTCCTTAAGATGAGCTCTGCCTATTATCAGTCATAAGACACGGCGGCAAAGGATTGTTGCTGAAGGGTTCCTATATTATCTACCATGAGGGAAATGGATTTGCAGGCAGGCTGTGCTCCAAGGTCACGGGACCTATAGAGATTACAAGGATGCAGAGTACATCAGGCTTCTCTCAGCATCAACTACAGGATGCACAACACAGCTACAAGCACAGAAGCAAGTGTTCTGCTGTAGAGGGAACAAGATGCTTATGGCTCTGTCTGGGATGTAGGATATGTTGCTGCTTCCCTTCTTTAGATATCCTGGGACTTCAACATATGATTTCTGTTTTTTACAGCAAGTAGAGGATGAATATGTGCACAATATAAGCAAATCTCACATCTTACCTTACACAGCATTTGCCAAGAACATAGACTGTGTACTGTGACTCTGAAGACATTCAACATCTGCAGAACACCTGCTTTTGAGGGCTGCTCTGGGATCATTACAGCTCTTCTCACACCAACTTCGCATGGTTGTCTCTGGGCTCTTCTGCAGAATGGGTTTTCAAGAACATTCTACTTGCTAAGGTCCTACATTCACTGTCCTCCCTCATCCTCACTTTACATTTAATATATGTGCTACAGTATAGCAAATATATGCAGTATAGCAAGAATCAGAAATTGTCTCATAGCACTCTATGTAACAAAATAGGCTGCTTGATTGATCCTGCAAGCCAAGTATTATGAACCATTCCCACTGACTGATGATTTTTCTTCAGGAAAATCACTCATTTCATTTGCCAGTTAAATTTCAGCTCTCACATTTGATAATCTGCTATCATGCACATAATAAGTAAGACATTATATTTAGGCCTCTGTTTAGGAAGAAAGCTTTAACTCTAAGCCTTGGAGTTAACTGATCTTAGAAAGTCAGTATATTTAAAAACACAAAAAAGTTTGCATGACAGCACAGCCCCAATACACATAGAGAAATCAAATCATAATTTTGTCCAATGGAAAATCATTTGTGTATGGCAGTTTGTTTTCTTTTGTATAACTGAAAGGTTTAGTGCATGAAAACTAGTGGAACTTGCTTCATAGAGAACAATGTCAAATTTACAAGAGCAACTTTGCTAGATGGTTCTGAAAGGCAAATATAAAGTATTTTTCTAAAGAAGCATAAAGAACACTGGTGCATTACAAATGAAAGTGATGTAGCTATCATTCGCAGAAGCATCATAAAGGGGAAATATAGATTTTAAAGAATATCAGGTGTGTGTATGCAAGAACTTAAAGAAATATGTTCATTGGAAGAAGCTACTTTCTTTTCCATCTTGTAAATTACAGGTAAATATTATACATAGCCTCAGCTGACATGCACAGATGTAGCCCTATTTAAATTATATCAATTAACACTAGATAATCAGTACAACCCAGACTATTAAATTTAGATTAACGGTTAGTAAATAAATAAAAAGGTTATAAACATATCAATGTATCTTCTTCTATGATGCAGAACATAGCTATTTCCCTAAAACTTTCCTAAAATACAACAGAAAAGCAATTTGGTGTTTTAAAACTCCAATTTAAACATATTTCTTCCTTTTTATTTCTGTTCTCATTTTGCCTGTGAAGGCAACAGAATAAATGATAGGTCTGGTCTTCTACTTTTTCCTTTGGACAAGTGTAACTTTGCAAAGGTAAAGGCATTTGGAAAAGTTAAGGAATGGCAAAAGGAGAAACACAAGAACTTAAAAGGAAATCAGTAGCAGATTACTAATTTGATTGCATCTTGACAACCTCTTTCAGTTATGGCCTTTTTTTGAGTTCCTGGGAGGTGCTGAACAGAGGCAATTCTTATCTTCAGACCATTTCTTCTATGCTTAGGATTACAGGCTCAGAAAAACTGGCCATGGTAACCTTTGGATTTTGCTCACAAACTGTTGAAAAGCACAATCTGCTATGAGCCTGAGCTGCAGCAGGAACCATGTCAGAGCTGTACTAACAACTGTACAGTACAGATGACTGGTAGTGTACATTTTCTGGTCCTCTTTAATGTACTATCATAAGCTATGCAACACAGACTGTGTCTGTGACTGCCTGCTACAAGTGATATGTGATCCTTCTGTTAGGTGGTTGGGTAACTGAGCTTCTTCATCTTGGGCTACAGAGTTGTCCAAACTCATTGTTCACTATGGGTTTTCATGCAGAAGAATACTAGATAAGCTTGGACTTGAGTGCTGCTTTGCACCTATGCTAAATACCCAGTACAGACAGAGGAAATGCAAAGTGATCTAATATATGTGGAGAGTTGGTAGTTCAACCAAAACTGCATCTTGGTGTTGTCTGTATGCCCTGGCCAACAACCCCTGAGCCCTGATCTAATGTCTTACTTCTTGACCATTTTTCTGATTTTGTTAGTTCAGAAAAACACTGAAACTTAAGAAAAACTCTATGTATTCTCAAATAATGTGAAATTAATTTACTGGTATGACAGTGAAAACACACTGCAGCCACGGGATTATTCACAACCTCAGAGATCACAACAATATGAAAGAAGTCATGTTCTTCCCTGCTTTACTACTTTAAGACCATGCAACAAGGTTGTGATGTGACCTTGCGGGTCACTGAGTCTAGGCACTGCTCTCACTGTCAAGGAGATTTCATTACCTTTTTTAAAAGCTTTCTGAACTTGAAAACTGCCCACAGCACAGTTTCTGAGGTGTTACGCAGCTGTGCTTCAAATCTGCTGCACAGGGGAACTTCCACTGTTGCTCTGAAAGAAACTTGACCTCAGAAGAGTCTGTGGCACATGGGGACCAACTGTGTGATGTCACAGAATGCCTTGAGAGCAATGCTTATGGCTCTTTAGCAGAAGTGTACAAGCAGGCGCCTGGTTAGCATAACTAGGCCTTATTCCATGTTAAGTATAAAACTGCAAAGTCATGGCCTGTCAGCAAAGAAGCAAAGAAGCACAAACAGGCCGTCCTTGAGTGCTAAACTTAGTAGAATAACAAGTTGTGTGAAGATAAGAAAGGTATGCTTGACCTTGCAGCTGTAGGTAGGAGTAATCTTAGACCATTAACGAGTAGAATGAGCTTTGCATGGATATTCATGTAGTTGATTACATATTCATGTAGTTGGGTTGTAAAAGTGTGTGTTGTGCACTAAATAAACGGAAGCTTGTTATCAACCATATTGGCTGCGCAAAGTTTCCCCTCGCCGATCGCAATGTGGTTTTTCAGGCCTTGGCCTGGAAAAAGCTGCTGAACATTGGATGTGACCTGGCCAAGGTCAGTGTAACTCTCTGTCTAACCTGCCTAAATGTTTTTTTCTATATGCATATTGTGTTGTACTTCAATATGAGACTTAGAGGAGCAAGTTGGAACAGTCTTCCATGAACTGCTTCTCATCTTATACTTACTTATTTATAAGACTATGGCTGTTTTATTACCAGTGAAGATGCTATTACTTGCAGGCTGCAGGCCCAATAGCTATTTAGGCCAAACTGAAAGCCTAGGGGATTAAAACACACTAAGGACCAAAAGGTCTTCACCCTTCAAAGGGTGAAGAGAGAAAGGGACAGCTGTCAGTGCTCTGATTTATGGGCAGAGGGATCCATGCCCCAGATCATGAACTGAAGCCTGTGCAGAGCTAGCTGTATAAGAGCCAAGAATAAACAGTGGTCCTCAGAGAGGAAAGCAGGAGCCAGTGCTTGCTCCCATGGCATGGAAGTAGGGAAACCCCTTTAACTGAAAAAGGAACCAAAGGTGGAAATTTCAACATTTGAAGCAAAAACTGCAAAAAAAAAGAAAAAGAACTAAGGAGTTAGGAAATATTCAGCCCTTTAACACTGTCCTTTCCAAAGTCACAGAGGAAGCATCCTTACCAAGTCAGGAATTGCTCTGACTTCTCTGTCTTCTTAGAAATCATCAGTAAGACAGTGATTTCTGCAAGAAACCCTAAGGAGTCCACTCAGGAAGGTTTCAGTTTCCTCTCAAGCACACGCAGCAAAACTCAGAAGTAAATGACTAATGGCTCAATCTGCTGCTACAATTAAGTAGTGGCTGGCAAAGCTCACTGGCCTCTCTCAGGTACTAAGCCATATTGGGCTGTTTCAAAGCTCCTGAGAAACTGGAGCTTAGATAACCTCATTAAAAGCTATTTGAGAAGTGTTTCAGCTACATTAATGTACTACCAAGGATACCCATATGCTGCTCATATATAAAAATATTAATAAATAATCTAGGGTAGCCAAGGTTCTTCAGTTATGTATAAATGGAATATACATATGATGGGCATTTGATTATAAAGGATGTTCACTGACTGAAGATGAATTTAGTAAATAAATTCCATCTACACATTTGGCTAGGAGTGACGTGTGATCTTTCTATGAATGCAAGTTAAATGTTAGACCTGTGACTACCAAATTCTAACATTCCTCACGACAAATACCATATGGAAAGACTGAACAGTTAGAAAAATAGGTTTGGGCAGAGGTAAGATTATTTTTATGAACTACAGGCAGTTTTCACAGACAGCATTTACCTATCTGAAAATATGTATTCAGATAATGTTTCTTCTATCTCAGTATCATACCTAGATGCTTTTACTGAAAATTAATAAAAACCAGCTCTGATACTGCCAAAGGAAGAACCCTTGAAAAACAAACGGTATTTTCTGTATACTTTGGGCATTTGTTGGGATTCAGGCTGTGCCACTTGATCTGCCTGCACAGTATCTTGTTGCACCATTCTAGCACTGGCTGAAGAGTACACACATAGTGTGTAATGTAGTGTACATAGTGAAATGTAATCTGCATTTAATACTCAATGTGTTGGATTTGAAAGAGAAGCAGCTGGTTTTGGATGTACATGCCCAATTTTGGAACCACAGAGAGAGAGGGAGTGAGCATTCTCACACACGTGTAAGTAATGAGGTCTTCACACTGCACATAATTTAAAGCCAGGTGAAGGCTTTTAGGTGTAAAATCCTCCTATTTTCATCAGATATTCCACAAAACAATGAGAAGCATGCACAATCCCAAGTAAGATGACTGTGTTTTTGAGGGGCTTTGAAAGCAAGTTGAATACATACCCAGTATAGTAGCTTGTTTGGACTAAGGACTAGGAAAAAAAACTTGTAAGCCACCTTGAAGTTCTATAGATGAAGGTGGGGAAGAATAGAGGAGAGAAACCTTCTAAGCAATGCTGAGCTTCTGATTGTCCCCTTGGTAAGAAAAAAGGAGGGTGGTTACATGGATAATGGGTATACATAGCCAATCTCAGGTCACTCTTCCTGGAAAATAAAGATACCTGAAGAGGATGTTTGAAAGGAATTAAAGTTATGATTAATTAAACTTCTATACTGCAATACCTTTCCTTAATCAAGAAGGTACCCTGTGAGAGTGAACCTGACAGTGATGCCTTAAGGAGTGGGCTTAAGATTTGAGAATTCACTGTAGCTGGGTGGCTGAGTAACTTAGAATATTAAGGGTAGAAAACAGCCTGTCCTTCACATGTTTGCATTTTTCTGTATAGATAAAGAGGTAGTGAAATCAAAACATAATAGGGGTGGGCATAGGCAATAAGGGGCCATTCCGTTGGATGTTTTAGAGACATAGTAATAAGATGGGGTTTAGTTGGATAGGTAATAAGGGGTGGGCACTAGAGATTATAAAAACGGAGAGATTGTTATGAATTCTCTCTTTGGATCACTGGACATTGCCAGTAAAGCTGTTCTCTCCCTGCACTGTGAGTCTGTCTCGCTTCTTATCTCGGCCCTGCCGGGCCCTGCCGGCAACAACAGTGGCTTTATGTCAATGTTTACTTGGCCCCAGATCTGACCCCTGGAGATTAGTGGTAGCAAGCTTTGTAGTATTCTGACCTGACAGAGATGTTTTGATTGTACTCTTCTCTCAGTTTTTACTGACAAAGAATAGGATAACATGTTTTAAATTGTGAAAATTAATCAGTACCTAAATCTATTCAATCATAGAGAACTAGGTCTATAAAGACAAGACATGGCACCACCCCACTGCCTTCCTGATGCAGTCTCATAGCTTCTGAATCTACAGTTCTTGGAGCTGTCTAGAAACCAAGCTCAGAGAACTGACAGTAACTCAGAGAACTCAGTAACAACACTATGTTGTTGTTGTCGCAGCTGTTTTACTTTTCACGTGGACTAGATCCTTGGTTTGTCTCATAAGCACACAAATCCTTGTGCCAGAAGAAGGGTGGCAGCAGCAGTGAGCAGCTGGGAGCAAGACAGTCCTTGTCTGCAGCAGGCCAGACCATATGGAATACAAACTGGATGTGCAACCAGGGCATCAGGGACACATATGTGCTTGCGGATCTGAGTCCTAGAACTATCATCTCATTGATGTCCTAAGGCCACGAACGTCCTGACTCGTTCCCTTATGTTTCATATTTTAACATTTTACTATTGAATATACGATTTCGATTCTTCTCACAGCAAATTTTGAAACTATCAACTACTATTAAGGTCAGAAGAATAGTGTCAGCAATGTAAAATATAATTAGAGACAGAAATCAGAGTCCTCATACTCCTGAAATAGAAAGATGTTGATAAACTGTAACTTGAATTAAAAGAAATTTTTTGCTTTGATGGAAAAATCCAATCTTTTTCTTCCTTTATTTCTAAAAAGTGTGCAACTGGGCTTTTTGCTCACTCATAAAATATATACATTTCAAAGACCTTTTTAAAAAAGATACTATTAAAACTGAAAAATTTAATTAAAATGTAGAATAATTACACATTTAAAAATTGTTTTGATTAACCTTCTTAGATTGCTCTAAGTTCTACATATATTGTAGCACAGGAATTTTTCAAAGTTTTTCAGTAATCTCATCAAAACAACTGGATAAAGAGTATTTAAAGTTCCTCTTAAGCTGATATTTAATTTCAAAGTCTTGTTGCTGATTTTTTTCAGAAATTAAAAATTGGCATGAAAACATTTAAATAAATGTCCCCAAGTGAAGCGTTCCTTATGCAAACCTGGAGTTTAGAAAATAAAAAAGAAAAAAAAAAAGAACACAGAAGTATAGCATAAACTTCTATCCCCCTGATCTGCATTTGCCCACACCTGTAGCAGTGATAGCTCCACTATGATACCTATGTGCTTACAACCCTGCGGCTGCAAGGACATGGAGCTCCTCTCATAGAAAAGAAAAAGTAGTGTGACATGGGAAACAGATTAAGCACAGGTAACATTTTTCACCTTCAGATAGACCACTTACCTCCTATAGTAAATTCCATTTGGGGGGTCAGAAGGAAGTCAGTTAAAAATACGCATAAGAGAACTGGGAAGAAAGAATACAGCCCTTAATACTGGCTGGATCACAACATCTGCAAAAACCAATTCTGACATAAGATCCTGCTTGATACATCCAAATTTTGGATCATAACTCCTACATTTCAAGCACATTGGACAGCACCTCAGGAAGTACCATGGACAGTCAAGAAGGCATAGACAGTTTTGACAGAAGTTTCTTTAACATGCTCTTACATATCTGCAACAAGAGAAATCCCAAAATTTCCCACGCTGTCTCTTCTGGGGCATCACAATCCTGATATCTAACCTAAACCTCGTGCTGAGTACTGCTTGCTCCTTTAACTTCACTATGGACTTTCAGAGGGCTCATGTGCCACACAGGCTATATTCCTGTTTGTTCATGCTAAGACAGTCGAGAGCCTGGTGAATCATGCTCAGTCTGAGGTTCATTATAACCTCCTGATTCTTCTTCACGGAGCTATTGTTCTCCATCCTCCATTCCTGCAGCACAACCTTGCATTTGTGCTTCAGGAGCATCTTGATTTTCCAAAACATTTTTCCAGTTTGTCAAGATCATTTCTGAAATCTAATCTTGTTACCCAGCATAGCAGCCACGGCCTTCCCAGCCGTTAGAGGTGGTGTTCCCCACAAATTCAGCAAGCGTGCTGCCTGTGTCATTATCGACATCACTGGTGGAAAAACTTTGACGGCACTAGATGAACCTCTGCATTTATAAAGCTCTGCATTTCCACGGCTGACAGCTGAGAACTGCTCAGACATGTAACTGCACAGCCGCGCAGTCAGCTCTGCAACCCGCTGTCCTTTTGCCTCAGACTTTATCAGAAGTGTCATGGGAATCAAATCCACCCTTAAATGAACTAAAATCTCTCTTCCTGTATCAGAGACGGACGTCAAGCTCTTCCGACTTCAGCTGTTCCTACCACGCCGCTCGTCGGTCCTTCCCTTGCACGTCCCGGAGCGCAGCCGGTGCGACGCCCGCGCCTCTCGGACCCGGGGCACACTCGCACCCCAGCGTTGCGCGGGGCCGGGCGGCGCCTCCGGCGGCTCCCGCCCGGGTCACCTTGACGACCCGCCGCCGCTGGGGTCGGCGGGGCGGGGCGCAGGGGGTTGAGCCGCCGGCCTCCCAACCGGCCGCGAACAACAGCCGCCGCCTCCGCCTCCACCCNGCCCCCCTGCTCTCCCCGCGGGCCGGGGCGAGCGCCCGTCCCGGTGAAGGCCGCGGGGCCGGGTCCTGCCGCCGGCATGATCGGTGTGCGCACCGGCCCTCGAGGCTGCAGGTAAAGGCCTGGGGATGACGGGGGTGAGTCGGTGACCTGGGTTCCGGTTAGTGAGTTTCCCGAGAAACTCTGCTGCTAGCTACTGGGTCCTAACGTCCAAGCGCTTCCCTTTGGAAATACTCTGAGTAAATAATGCATCCTGGAAGGAAGGGAATATTGAGCATTTACCCTTAAAGTGTAGAGGGTGGCTTAAGGAAGGGCTGTTCCCTGGTGGTTACCCAAAGGTCCTACTGCTGTGTGCTGGCTGTGCTCTGTTCCGTGTGCCAGAGCCTTCAAGAAGCTCAAGTTCATGCACATTATCTGTCTGACTTTCTGTTCCTCGAGCCTTCCAGGAGTCCGCTGGTGCGGCAGGGAAAATGTTATTATACTGACTTAAGGACCTAAAATAGCAGCTGGTACACGTACAGGATCTCTTCTTGGTTGTGACTGTGTAAAGCTCCTAACTTACCTTATGGCTTACTGGTAGTAGATGATGGGAAGACTTGTAGCCTGGTGACATGTAGTCCTTAGGGGTTGTGAGGCTTAAGCTCGGAAGTTCAAATTTCAGTTTTTTTAACTCTGCTTGAAGTGCCTTCTTGCAAGTCAGGTCCTTCCTAAGTCGGTGGCAATGTCTGAGCATTTATGTTAACTTGATGCATTTGCAGCTGCTCCATTCCGGAACTGAATGTGGAGCAGACTGCACTTGCCAGTCCTATTAGAACTGAGCAGCACATTCCTTCTCCTTGGTGGCAGGCACTGAATGTGAGGCTGCTTTTCACTACACCTCACCCCTTCTGTGATCTGTTGCAGCAACAGGTGCTACTTCTGAGGTACCAGCTGTAGCTGATGGCTTTTCCTGGGAACTTTTATGTTACTGGTGTCTGTTACACAAGGAAAGTGGTTTTCTTTTTGAAAACAAGTGGCACTTGCTGTTTTCTTTCTAAGTTGCCCTCCTACAGCATTACCGTGTGCTCTGCTTCAGGGTCCCGCTGTTATCAAGCGCTTCTCTGGCTCCGAAAATACCATCCCTTCATCTGGAAAAGATGAAGTGCCCAACTGCACGTTCAATGCTGCATCAAAGCAAGGGTTTGATATCTACGTAGATGACTCAGAAGATAAAGAAAACTACAGCTACCAAGTGTCTGAAGAGCTGGAATCAAACCAGTGTGAACTGGATACTAGTGCCATGACATCCAGTATTCACCTACTGCTGGATCTGAGTTCAGGTAACTCCTGTTACTACTCAGATGGTATCCATAGCACAGCCACATGTAGGGTGGTTATGAATTGTTATGCTGGTAAACTAGTGGGTAACTTGTGTTACATAAACCACACTTGAAGATGACTTGGATTGTGCCTACATGAGGCACAACACTTCTGAGCTAAAAATAGCAGGAGGACATGAAGAGGTTAATTACATGAATGTCTTGCTGCTTCCTGTTACTTGTTAGGATCTCCTATGCTAGTGGACACATCCTTCCAGTCCCAGCCTGAGGATCACATGGAAGATGTTGTAACTCTGACTGTAGGCGAGTACGCAGAAGACATCCATCAGTACTTCCGAGAGGCTGAAGTGAGTGGCTTGTAAGAAGCTTATAGGTATTTGTGGTCTCTAACGGGCTACCATATTTTTTAGATGTGTGGCTGCCCCAGGACAACCAAAGGCTACCACTGAACTACAAAGGAGAGGAAGCAAATAGTACAAGCCATCTCTGGAGGCAGCACATAGTCAGTGATAAGGTCTTTCAGGATTACTGTATTTCTGAAATTTCCTACTACTGTAGTATTTCTTGACGCTTTGGAATGAAGAATTCTTGAAAATAGGAGTAGAGCTCTATAGAAATAATGAAGCAGTTTGATGTCATCTCACTGACAGCTGTCTTGCTGTAGTAGTAGTTTTTCCTACTTTTGTGTTAAAGTAGTTAAAGTGCAGTCTCCTGACAGGAAGGAGGGGGATGGGGTTGGGAAATGTGATTTTTTTTTTTTTTTTTCATTTTCAGGTCCTTCCGAAAGGCTCAAGTCTTTGATGGCAAAGGCTCTTTGTAGTACAGAAAGTCTTTTACTGTTCTGCTGCTAACACAGTAACTTCTACTTATCTCTTCAGTGTAGAAATAATACTTTCTAGAGATGCCACTAGCTGGTAATTAATGCAACTGGCGCTGTAACTGTAGTTAGTAGTAATAGTTATTAGCAGTGGAATAACTGCTGTTCCTTTTAGTGTAAGTATAAAGAGTAATAACCAGCTTGGCAATCCATTCTCTTCAGGTTGAGTATCCTGATTCTTCAACTCTTTTCAAACAGATAAGGTTCAGGCCTAAGCCCTATTACATGAAGAAGCAGCCAGATATCACAACAGGAATGCGAGCCATCTTGGTAGACTGGCTGGTGGAAGTAGGAGAAGAGTATAAACTTCGAACAGAGACTTTGTACTTGGCGGTGAACTTCCTGGACAGGTTTCTTTCCTGTATGTCTGTTCTCAGAGGGAAGCTGCAGCTTGTAGGAACAGCAGCAATTCTTCTGGCTGCGTAAGTGTTTTCATCTTCTGCAGTCTTCGTGAAGTAAAACTTATTTTTGGACTTAGTCTCATAGAAGAGGAAGGAAAGAAGCTTGCAGTAGTATGTGGCTTCCCAAGATGTTTCAAGATTAGCAACTTTGCCTACTTTGGCTCTAGCAAAATTAAACACTTAATATTTGATGTGAGGAGCTGTAGTGGGGAAACGTTGTAACCATAACAGGAGGAGTAAAAAACACTACCTGTAGGACTGCAATAGATTCACAGTTGCAGTGTGCAATTAGCCTTCAACTGCTTTAAGCAAACAGGGAAAGCAACATAGCTTAGGAGTTCCTGGTTTTATTTCAGAGGTGTGTTGTGTTACTGAGACATTCCTGCTGAAAGCTTGCTATTACTCAGGGGCTAATGATGTGAGTGTATTTCTATCTAGACTGATGGCTTTGAGTTCCTCTAAGCATATTTGCCCAAATTTGATACTAAATTGTTAGTTTGAACAAACAAGTAAAATTACTAAGACTTGTCTAGAGCTCTAATATCATATGCTCGTTCATTCATAGGTCCAGCAGAAACCTTTCTTGTCAGCTTGAAAGTTACAGTGAAAATGTGGCTTCCTTGTCTATTTTTCAGGAAGTATGAAGAGATTTACCCACCAGAAGTGGATGAATTTGTCTATATAACAGATGATACCTACACAAAGAAGCAGCTTCTAAGAATGGAACACCTGCTTCTCAAAGTGCTGGGTTTTGACCTAACAGCCCCAACTGTCAACCAGTTCCTTCTTCAATATATGCAGAGGCGTGGAGTCTGTATGAGGACAGAGAACTTTGCAAGGGTATGAACTGCCTGCCTTTTGGGACTGAGTGGAGATAAGTGAGCTTCGTGAAATGCAAGCACATCTCCTTTGAGGACATCTCAGTAGATAGCAACTGCTATGCTCTAAGATAGTCTTTTTCTCCTACTGAGTCTTATCTGGGACTACAACAGGCCTAAAATGGGACGTTTTGTGGCATGTGGCTTGTGTGCTGAGATTTTTACATAAGTGTCGTGTGGAAATCCTAGGTTTGGTCTATCTGGTCAGGAATAATTCACTGACTAGGCAGTTAGGTGGTGGAAATCTGGTGTTTTTTTCAGCGGTACCTGTATTGGTGCTACTGCGTATTGCTACACAGTGACACAGAATATGCCTGCGTAGATGTATAGGATGTGCTTGGAGTAGGCAACCCTGTTTGGAAACTGGAAGCTTCCAGTAAACCATCTGAACTTCTGCTTCCCTGCAAAGGGTATAGGGTTGTACTATGACTACTTCAACAGAGTCCAAAGTCTGATGCTTAGAGTTGTTCATTTGACCCTCATCTCTAAGTGGGGTTCTGCCTATGTAAAGAAGAGCCTTAGAGGATGAGAAGAGTATGTCTGTTATTTTTACAAAGCTGGAATTTTCTAAGTCTCTGTTTGTAAAATTATGTCAGAGCTGATGATGGGACCAGAACTTCAGACTACTGTGGAGTTTGTTTAGACTTTGACAAAAGATGCTAAAGGATCTTCTGTAAGATCAACAGGAGTAGAATGTTAATTCTCCTCACTAGGCATGCAACTTTTGCTTTTTTACATGATACTGAGACTGCTACCAAACTTTAGTGCTTGCTGTATTGGGCTGATTGTACCAGCTAGGCTTATTCTTTTTGAAAATCTGGGTTTTCTTGTTCAGTATCTTGCAGAGCTGAGTCTTCTTCAAGCTGATCCTTTTCTGAAGTACCTTCCTTCGCAAATTGCTGCAGCAGCCTACTGTCTAGCAAACTATACAGTGAACAGATCTTTCTGGGTAAGAACAACAACTGTATATCAATAACTAGATAAAGCATTTTATGTTAGTTTCATTAGAACTGAGCTCAGAAGTAGGACGAGTAGCTGGTGAAAGTACATTGTTACAAAGGCTGAAATCCTAGTATGTTTCCGAGTTGATGGTACTGCTTGGTAAATAAATGTTAAGTAAACCTGAAATATCATGCCCCTTCTCTGAAATGGGAGAGACTTCCCTGTCTTGCTCATTCAAGTCTGTGCCTAAGGCCTTGCTAATCTTCAAAACTCCTCCCCCAGATAAAATACGGGGGCATTCTGGGAGGTAGGGCAGAACTGAATGTGAGTGATTACACTGAGTAGTTGCTTTAATGTAGGCTTTGATAGGCCTTCCAGCTGTGAGTGGGAGGAATAGCTTTAGTAGAGAGCAGGATCCAGAAGAGACGTAGTGGATGCCACATTCTTAGAGTAGGAGGAGCTTCTTGGATCTCATGGCACCAAGGAAGACCTAGAGTGAAACTGATGGCAGGATGTACTTGAATCTTTTTTTATTCCTAAAGAATCTAGAGTGAGCACTGATGTAGTGAAAATAGTTTTTGCTTCTGTAGGAAATGCATCTTCCATAGGAAATGCATGACTGATTACAATAGAGTAACTGTTTTTTCTCATCTGACCAGCCAGAAACACTTGCTGTATTCACTGGATATTCACTAAGTGATATAGTGCCTTGCCTGACTGATCTGCATAAAGCATGCCTCGATACTCCCCATTGCCACCTGCAAGCTGTTAAGCAGAAGTATAAGCACCCAAAGTAAGTAACCACTAAGCCAGTGTTCTGGTACTTGTAGGCTGTATGCACTGGATGACTCTAGTTTAGCTGCTCTGGCTATGGCTGCTGTAGCTCACAACTCATAGTGGTCAGCTTCTAGTTCTGAAATGGAAGCCTCTGTCAGCCTCTTGAGGGGAAAACTTTTCTGACCAAAAAAGTAATCCATAAATACAGTTGCACTGGATAACAATTATTTCTGTGACATTGCAGGATGATTCTTCTCTTCGCCAGTGTATTTTGCAAGCAGGAGATAGCTTTAGATTTGTCAGCTAAGCTAATATCTATAGTGACTTCATTTCTCTTCCAGGTACCTGCAGGTGTCACTTTTGGAGGTCCCAGCAGTTCTTCCTCTACAGTAGAGACTGTGGATTCTGGACTTGAAGATTACGTTGTCCCAATCAACAAAGCTGGTCTAACATTTCATAGAGCACTGCAGGTCATGTGTGTGTAATCATAGTGGTCAGAATGGTTTTAAGCTAATATTTTTTATTAAGATGCCTTTTTTAAAGAGGATATTGGACTAGGGCTTTTAACATATCTGACAGCACTTTTAATAAATGTCTTAGTACAGCACTTTTAATAAATGTCTTAGTACAGCACTTTTAATAAATGTCTTATTACACTCTACTTCTGTGAAGCTTCTGACTCCAGATAATATCTGCAGTAACAGTGAGTGGAATGAATTGTGGGGTACTTCCTGGTTTGTTTTTGTTTGGGTTTGTTTTGTTTGTTTGGTTTTTTTTACTAAATGGCTGTAAGCAGGGCTTGTATGGTAGTTGTAATGAATAAAGTGTGACTTGAACCAACACAACCAGACATCTCCATGGACACTGGTTATTTTCTGCACTCTTAGTTGTTTCTTCCTCTTCTGAGACAAGGTTATGTGGCTGTGAACAGAAGCAACTTTTTTACCATATCAGACCAAAAACATCCACATGCAGTTGGCCTACGAACTCTGAATGTGTTTATAGAAGATCATCATTGTTGAGGTAAAACTTCCCTATAGGGAGGATTGCTCTTCAGGGAGCTTGAGGAAGGGGAGATTGTGGCTGACAGAGCTTTAGAAACACTTCAAACACTGGTGGAGAGATTGCAGTAGAGAGCAATGCTAAAAGCTGTGAGATACTGGAACAGTAGCAGTGAGACAATGGAGTTGAGTTACATGGCTCCTGAATCATACTTGTGGTATGGAGTAATCTTACAGCATACTTGTCTGAAATGACCTCTTGTGCCCCTAGAGCACTGCTGAATGTGTGCAGGAAGGGTGATGGGACAAAGCTGTTAACTATTGTAGCCTGAGCTGCTACACTATCTTGTGTCCCACTCTCAGCTATTTGTTAATAATGTTTAAAAAAAATCCCACAGAACAAAAACCCTTTGACCTTATGTCATCTTAAACACAGTCCCAGTCCAAAGTACTTAAAAAATCAGTTGGTCATATTGGTCAACATTTAGAGAACTCTAATCCACTCCTCTAAATCGCAAGGTAAGTCTGAGCCATTCTCTTACTGCAGGAGTTTAAAAATGCCAGTGCTTACTGCACAGTGCGTTATGTGTTTCCAAGTGAGAACAGGATTAATACTTGACATCAGCACTCAATTCAGCAGTCATATGAAGTATTGACTGGAAAGCCTCTCATTTAATTTTAAAACCTGATTATACCAGTGAGTGTTATGACACTCTTAGCTTCAGGGGTTTCGCTTCCCTCAGCGTGTGTAAGACTCTCACCCTTGATTCCTCCCTATGCAGGCTGGTGAATCCCCCTAGTAATGCAAACCCTTGTATTCCTCCAAAGTGGAGGTATTGGTTATGACAGATTCACTTGCCTTAAAGTAAATATTATTTAAGGGAGGGGAGCATTCCATTTTAGTCTATCATAGGCAGTTCTTGGTCTCTTGCATCAAACATTTTCTAGTTAAATAAATGAATCTGCCTCTATGTTTACTGAAAATCAGATATACAATAATACAGATTTATAAGGAGGGAGATGAAAGCAGCCCAGAAGAAAGCTTTTGAGTTTGCATTGATGTAGTGGTTACGCTGTACAGAAAAACTGAGATACAGAGCTCACAGCTTTGTGTGATGTTTGAAACAGAAGTAGAGTTCTTGAAGACAGCCATATCCTGGGAAAGAAAGAAAGAGGAATGTTAAAGACTAAACAGAGATAGTCTCCATTCTCGACTATACTGCTTAGCGGCTCACAGACCATGGCCACAAGTAAGACCTCAGGGTTTTTTTGTTCAGGAAATATTTTAACTGTTGCAGTTTTGGAAAAGTCAAGGCTGATCATACTCAGTTAGCTCTGCTAACTGTGAAGATCAGTCTGAGTATCAACATACGCATTTCACAGGCTGAATATTGACTTCTATGCAGGTCACAGTATCTTCCCCCAGTCAAAGTGTACTGGGACAACATACTGGGAGTAAAACCTACTGGTGAGATAGCAAGCTGAGCCCATCCATGGGGCTTTGAGGGATTGCCCAATACTGTTAGTGGAGTAGGTTGGAGCTGAGAAGTGTTGAGGATTTTAACTTTAACCAATGAAGTTCAATGCAAGAAGTCTTCAATACTATTAGAAACAGATGGAGACCTCCGTAATCTTATTCTAGCAGTTTTCATATTACTATGCTATGACTTTCAAGAGACTCAAATATGCTGTGGTTGTATGATCCTGTTTCTTCTGTGTTGTAGTTTAACTGGTCATTTCTAGCTTTAAATATTGTAGCTGTCTCTGGTGTCCTGTTCTTTACAGCTGGGGATATATTGTGAATCCATTGTTCCCTTATGACTAAAAGAGATAAGTAGAACTCTGTACTTTATGGGAAGGTACAGATTTAATAACTATGGTCTGTCTTTGTTTGCCTCCTCTCCAGAGTGAATTAGGGATGTCAGAGTTAACTGCGTAGTTACAGAGAATGCTTTCTCTCTGTTCAAGACAGTTAAGCTGGCTAATTCATGACTGAAGATTGTCTGCCTTGCTGGAAGGTCTGGCTGTGTGACTAGTCCATGTGCATACCTGCCTGTTGTCAGTTCTACAAATTCCCGGAATTGGCTCTGATTGCTGAGGTTGGTATCAATTTTAGCCAGTGACCTTGAAGCAGCTTGTGGGACTGCTCTTAAGGATAAATAAAAGCAAGGTCAGTGATCGCTTCCTGGAATTAAGCTTTTGATCTTTCAATTTTCCTCAGCACCTGCTTCCCTGAGAGAATAGAGAGCTCTGCAGACTGTGCTAGGGAGCTGTAAACTGGAGGAGGTACAGACCCATCCCTTACCACTCGGATGTTCTAGATCCTTGTCAAACTGAGTCTTATGAAATTTAAGTCCTCTACTGGTTATGGAGGACGTATGTATTTTTGTATTGCGTCAGACAAGAGTTGCACTGAATACTTAATTATTTTGAGCTGTTACCTGTTTGATAGTTTTTCTTCTCTTGTATGATAAGCTCAGGCTTTCTCTTGGGTTCTTATTCAGTGTGCATCTACTTAATAGAAAAAAATACAAAGCTTTGCTTGATGAGATTCCCATGATGAACATCCCTGACAGCAGGTTTGTGGAGAATGTGCACTTTGTCTGATGTTCCTGCAGAGTTGTAGAGAAACGGCAGTTTAGGAAGCCCATGTGATAAGTACCTAATATAGCCAGCCACAAGTCTTTTGTGCGCTGTGTGGTTTGTCACTGTAGATGGCAGCCATGCAAGAGCACAGACAAACCTACAGGACATTCTACAGAAAGATACTGAGCGTATGACGCAGTATACTCCTAAATCCTAAAGTACATGCCTACCTGCATCACATTAACTTGTGTCTAAGCCAAAACAAGAAAGACCAGTCCTGGCTCTAATCCTCATCAAGATGCTAAAATTATGGCTCTGTCCTGGAGTTTTTTACAGTGCTTCTCTAGTTAGGCTCTGCTGGTACTGAAAAATAATTGTGGACTGAGCAAGGGCTGGTTCCTGGCCAAATGTCTGTCTCCATTTGGCTTGTTTCCATGATTCTTAGACCTGGTTTGTTTTTTAAGTAGTTTGTTTTGAAGGCAGCTTGTTGGAGCAGGACAAAATAGTCAGTGTGAGCTTACAGGCTGTGTGTCAGTCTATGCTCAGAGCTCATGCTTGCTGTCTGCCCCTCTTTTGTCTTAGTAATGTGTCCAGAATGACCAAGTGTCCCTGCTATTAATACCAGTCAATACCTGGTTAAACCATAAGGAAGTCCTCAGTCCTTGTTTTTCACATGTTCAGAGCCTTTTTGTTTGAACACGGAAAAGCATTGCTGCAGCCAAGTGCTGAAAGAACAGGCTCATGATGAAGCATTGAGTTCTGGCAAGAAATAGTCTTCTCCCTCCACCATCTGCAGCCAAGCTGCCCTTTCTGCTTGTTTATTATTGTTTGTGGTTTGATATTTAAATAACTTGAAAAAGTAAGAGAGAGCCCTAGACCCCACCGTGTTCAACAGATTAGGCATTTGGTACTTCTCAGTGAGCTGCTTACAGTACAATGTTGTAAACTGTACCTGTTTAGGCAGAAACTGGAATGACATGTATCTGAAAACACAATCTTCCATTTGGTTATTTTATTTCCTCTTGTAAGTAAATAGAAATATCTGGGAATTAACAAAATGGATGGTGAAACAGACTGCAGATTAACAGCAACAGCAGTGCTATCCTCCATGTGATGATGAAGTGAGATATTGAGGTGGCAGAACCAGGTTCCCTCTGAATCACATTTATATAGCAAATGCTTTCAAACAGCATACCTGTCCCAGTGCCCTGATATATCGTCACCTCTGTTTACCAAAGAGGCATATTGTTGGGTTCGGCCATGCAGGAAAAAAACTCGAGCTTTTAATTTTGTTAAACCAGAAGCAAAGAGAGGATTGACTAACAGTAAAACGGCCGGTGGGGCTGTACTCTGATGGTCTCTGAAGAACAGGACCAGAAGAGGGCGCCAGCGTCCTTGGTCTGGGGCTTGAGGTGAAATCCAGCCTCAGCCTTTCCCAAAAGTATGCTGGGTCAGAGCCTAAAAAGACTGTTTGATCTTTTACTCTTTTTACATGTTTTTAAGTAGACCAGCAACATACGTGATCACTTCAACAATAGATTTTTGTTCAACGAGTTTTTCATTAAATGCAACCAGATTTGGCAAAGCTGCAATGTAAGGTCATCAGCATTTGAATTTATACTTTTCTTTTTCCATGGCTATTTCTAAAATGTATTTGCTCTCAGCTTTTATCTGTAAATAGAAATCAGAAGGTGCAGTGGTAGAGTCAGTGGAAAACTTCTATCCAGAGCAGTCAGTCATCTGTGTGCTGCAGCAGTGTGTAATAGTCCAATGAAAAATTTGTCAGTAAAGTGTATTTTGAGTAAAAGGGAAATATTTTCTCTAGACAGTTTTGTTGCTTAGCTATGACTAAGCCTAGGTTCCTTATTTTTTTTGAGCTTTTGCAGATACTTATACAGATTTATTTTAAGACAGTTGCTGAACCAGTTGTCATGTGCACAGAGGCATGGGCTGCCTGAAGTGCTCCATGGATATTGGCTAGAGGAACACAAATGTGCTGTTCTGGCTAACAGTAGCAGCTTTCGGGAGTTGTTGCTGTCTCTGGGTAAAAGAGGTACCAGGAGAGCAAAGTGTGTTCATGTCATACAGGCATATCTTCAGTGTGCACTTGAGCACCCATGAACAAATGCAATTTTCCACATATGCCTGTGCATCTGCTAGCTGTACGCTGTACTCCTTCTCTCTCTTTTCTTGTTGCTCGGTGACTGCTCACAACTTTCAAATGATGTGGAAGGGTGATAGGGCTCTGCAGAGGCTCCTTTGCCAGCAGGGTAACACCGTGCAGAGGGCTCCTGGCCCAGAGCCAGCAAGTAATAAATCACTCAGGAACTGAAACACTAGTTCTGAACAGAGCACACCCAGTTTTAAAAGCATCTATCTGCACTGAATCTTAAACATGAAGCTGGCTCCTAATCTTTTTTTTGCCTACTTATCATTCTCACCTGGTGAAAAAGACAAACCCAGCAGGGAGTAAACAGGTTCTGATGACTCTGTTATTCAGCAAGTAGTCAGTGCACAAAGCTCTGCTGCAGGTTGCCAGATTGTGAATCACAAAACTGTACTTTCTTTAAATGGCTTCTTGTCTTAGTGGCTGGCCTTCAGGCCATCGTGAAACTCGCAGTATAACCATGGCTAATGCTCCCAGATCTCTCAGCTGGACAGTATGTAAGCACTATATGAGTAGGTTCTGCTGTTGAATATTGTTCTCTGGGCCAGTTCAGAGGTTGCTGTCTGGGAACTGCTGATCTCTGTAACTTCCACTTGTGTTATAACAAATGCTGACAAGACTTAATTGGGGAAAAATCCTTTTTCTATTGTCAGATGAAACTTCCAGAACCTTTCATAGCTATGTTGTAACGAGAAAAGCAATTTTTTTTAAAGCAAAACAAACAAAAACCCAACACCTGCTAAACTTAGATTCACTAACCTAAGTACCATAAAGACTACATTGTCAGTATTGTATCAATACTGTACTAAGTTGTCTCTAGCAGAACACAATATTAATCAAAATTTGCTCTTTCCTCCATCTGGAGGAGAGAAACTTGTGGACACTTTGGGATGGGAAAAGCTTATACCAGGCTGGTTGTTAAGTGTCTGAAAAAATAACATTTTAGAATATTTGGTGGCTTTCTTTGTATGGTATGATACAAGTGATTATTCTAAGGATTCTCAAGGAGATTCTGGGAATTTCTTTGTGCTAATTTTTATTTAAGATACTGAAAAATTTAAGATTAACATTTAAGTGTAAGGGTATAAAATTCAAGCTAAAGGAAAAGCTCATTACAGTATTAAATGTAATGAATCCATCTGTTCTTGATCTATAAGTGACTTTGCTAAAGGATTAAAGGCTATCACTAGATATTTGTTTACTAACTTTCATGATTGCCACTTTCTAGAACTATTGAAATCTTTACAGAATCTCACACAGTCATTAAGTGGGACCTACATTTCATGATCAGAGTGTAAAATAGGAACATATTTTGTAAATATTTTTTTACTATACTCTGTATCCAGGGATGATGTTGACCTAGAACCCTACACTGTTTATTAACAAGCTTAGCTTCTTGTATTTTTTTTTCTAAAGGAAGCTCCAATGCCACTGTAGAGAGCCAAGCAAACACATGAAGTGTCCAGTGCTCACCAGTAAGCACTTGAACCAAAATGAGTGGGTGGTCTTATTGAGGCTGATCCCATTGTGCAGGAGCTGCACAGGACCTTGGCTTCTTATTCAGAGAAGAACATGCTTGCTCTGTTTCTTAAAACATTAAGTCTCATTTGTATTCATTCTGTCTTTAATGAATGTTTTGTAGGATGCTGCTGATCAGACTGCTTTTCATTTGTTTCACCAGTGGTTCTGCTTTCTGGGCCTTTTAACTTACCATGTATGAGCAGCCTCATATGGTACTTCAGCCATAGAAGAAACATATGTATATAATTTGAAACAAGTGGTATTTTAGAATAATTTTGTTAGCTAGAAAGCCTGTTGCAGTTCAAGTTTTGGCAATAAAAACTTACTGAGTTTTTTGGTCAGTAGGGAGTCAATGTGTATAGAGGCTTTAGCTGATGCTGTCTGTATAGATGCATAAAAATTTGAGGTCAAAAGAGATTGTCAGACTTTCTAATGCCTTTTATATCTGTTTAACCATGTTTGGTTGCTTCTAGAATCTTCAATTTCTATGCAAATTACTCTGATTTCAAGTCCTTTAGTTTTTCCTTTCACCAGCTAGGTTAAAGAGTCCTGCATTTTCTTTCCATGTGAGAATGTAACCACAATGATTAACTGTTTTTTAATCTTGTAAACAATTTTTTTTAATGGCATTACATTATTCCAAACTCTTGTTTACAGCACTCTTTTCCAGTTACTGAACATATTCTTAAAACATGAGCAGCAGAAGATGCAGCTCTCATCATGGTCTCATGAAGGTATTAAGTGTAAGCTGCAGGTCTGCATCGATGCCTTAAAAGGCCAGAGACAACCCTATAACACTTTCAATTAGTAGAAAGCAAAGCATTCTTTTTATACAGCATGCTGGATGTGCAGGAATCATTTCCAAAGTATGCACACTGGATTCCAGAGGTTCTACATTTTTATACTATAATATCTAGCCATTACATCATCTGTCACGCCCACTTCCCAAATCGTCCCTCCCACTGTGATGCCCTTGCCACACTGACACTCCTCTGATTTTCGATCAGGGGTCACAAAAAGACCCCTGTCTTCTTCCTTGTTTGATCTTTGGTTTTTGGCACAGCACCATGTTCTCTGGAAGAGTTTCAAGGCTTCTGACCAGCTTTGACTGGTTTTGCTAGACATTATGTCTTCTTTTGAGAATAGCTTCACGAATAGCAGGAGTCCTTTATCTCGCTAAGATTCCTGTCTACGGAAAATTCTCATCAAAGGTGACTAGGATACTTCTACAAAGTTACTAGAAAGCTATATAACACAAGTTTTAGGCTACAACACAGCTCACAGTCCTTGAGGAAAATAATTTCCTAGCAAGTACTGAATTTGAGTGCTGGCAGCTACACACTGATGAAAATAGGGCTCTTGCTGAATCCTGCTTATAATGAAAGCTGATTCACCATTTTTTTTCCCCAGTGTATACAAATCAGAAGCAGTCTCTGCCTTCTGGCAAGTTATCCGCACCATCAGTTAGGCAGGAGTTGCCCACATGTCTTCTATACTGAGAAACACTGCTAGAATATACTGACTGTAATTATGGTAGCATTAAATATCACCACCTATTTTTTATCTGACGTCAATGTCACTAAAGATCTTCAAACTCTCAAGGTACTTTTTTAAACCTCAGGTAATGGCATGGATTTTGATCCCTGCTTTGTTTCTAGTAATGCTCACCTTAGTGGTGTATGGATGGTCAGACATGGCTTGGATGTAACTTGTTTGTAAGCATAATGTAAGTAGAAGTAGATAATTAAGGTAAAGGAGGATAACCAGTTTATGTAGGTAAAAATCTACAAGGAGCAGGCTTCTTCGTGGTGAAGAACAAAACAAAGCCTGAGGTGTGCAATGTTATCTTTCCCTTAATCTTTCCAGGCAGCATCATTGCTGAAGTCTTCCATGTGTCTGTGAGGGCTGGAGGACAGAGGGCCTGCAGTGGAACGGGATTGAGTTAGGATTATCTAATTACATAGCTCTGCTCGGTGTCTGTGGTGAGATGCTGGCAGTGTGGGGCTGCAAGGTGGCCTCTGTGATGAGAGGCCAGGACTGCCCTGTACAGGACACAGCCTGTTCCAGCTGGCTCCAACCCACCCACCACAGAGCATGGCTGAGCCTCGCGGCCAGTGCGGTGTTGCCTCAGAGAAAGCGTGTTTAAGAAAGGTGGAAAATACCTTACAAGAGGAAGCCTAAGGGAAGACCAAGGCTGGTGGCAAAGGAAGTGCTCTGTGGCCGCAGAGCAGATACCAAAAGAGGCGGGGCGTGAGGGAGGTGGAGTGGCAAAGGAGAGCCATTAGAGACTGACTGCAGCTCCTTGCATTATCTGGAGTAGGGAGAGGAATCTGGAGTGAGGCCAGGTCTTGGGAATGTGGGAAAGAAAGCTGTTTTAAAGTTTGCCTCTTTAACAATAACCAAATCAGTAGTCAAATATTTATTTAATTGACAATAAATTAAAAGTTAATTTTCACCAACTTAAGTCTATTTTGCCAATGACCGGGGAAGCAAGATCTGTTTCACCTGGAAAAAGATGGCATAGCTGAGGCTAGGAGGTAGCAGCTCTAACCAGCAGCCAGGGAAACCCTCCTTCTGCACATGAGGAAAAATGCTTCACTATGAGACTGGTCTTAAGCACAGGTGCAGATTGCCCAGAGATGTGGTGGGACCTCTGCCCTTGCAGGTATCCAGAGATCAATGGAACAAGCCTGGAACACCTGTTGTGTCTGTGAGGTTACCTCTGCTTTGCGCTGCAGGCCTCCAGAGGACCCACCTGTTGTCCCACAGGATGCACTGATGGAAGGGGCAAACTTTACTGTAGAGGGGTTCTTTTTGCCCTATATTCCTGTTCAGTGTGAATAGCTAAATGTTAATTACAATGACATAAAATGACAGTGAAGGATGACAAGAGCAATATTCTCTAAAAAGTGTGGAGTAGTCTCCTGAGCTATTCAGCAGAAGAGTTTCTGCCTTTTAGTATGTTACTATGTTACTAAGTTGTTTTGATATATATGTGTGTGT
>VYZS01051406.1:5299-19572 GCA_013400695.1 Neodrepanis coruscans | reverse complement strand
AAATGGGAAAGCAGTCATAGGCAGCAAACAGTATGCAAAAAGCCTGCTTCAGTGGCACTAACAAAAGCAAGAGATGAGGTGAATGAATGACACCAAAAATGCTGCCCAACTGCTTGTGTTAAGGAGAACATATGGTGGAAAAGAAGCAGAAATGCAAGAAAAAAATACGGATTCATTGAATTGCAAATTAGAGGTAATAATTTCAACATTCACTGCGACAGAATACTTCTACATGTTATTATAAGCTCTGGTGGATGCTGCCTTAGACCAATTAATGAATGGAATCATTTGATACAATAGCATTTAGTGCAGTAAGTTTAGAAGTGGAAAGGCACTCCTGCTAGTGCTTTCTGATGACCTATTGAACCTGCTCTAACTAGAACAGAAATTTCTGCTGTCAGAACAACTTAAGAGCTGAGTGATAAAGAGCAGACAGCATTTATCACTTCTTCCAGGTCCAAAATCATGCATAAATGTATGAAGTAAACCGAACAGGGTACCTAGTGATGGTAAAAAAGCAGGAGAAAGAACCTAGTGGTATGAAACACGCAGAAAGAACAGAGAGACCTGTTGCTCAAAGNAGGAAAGGAAAGGAAAAGAGGAAGCTAATGTATTCTGTAAGTGAAAACAAAGCCCTTCCATGGGCTTCTGCCAATACTTCTGTCATGACTTTCAAAGTTATACAATGAATAACAATGATAGTTTAAATGTACAGCTAGGTATTAAAAAGTAAATTAACAAATGGGAGAAAAGATGAAAAATCAAGTTAACATCATAAGTCATCATCATAAGTAATATTTACAGTCTTAAATACTATTATTTCTATGATATCAAAGGTTTTCCATATAATACTTAAGAAAGTTTTAATGCAACTTCCTGAAGAAATGCATTTCTCTTCCTTCATTTTTGATTGGTTAATTTTCTTCAGGCTGTTAGTATATGCAAAACAGTCTGCAGAGATGATTTAGTAGCACAAACATATAAGGGGGTTTTTTACATTGCTTAAAACATAGAGAATGCTGAAAATTCTGAGAGGTTTATTAAGAGATAAAGAAGCCAAAATCATTGTGCAATGCCACTGTTAAATTTATTTAATAATGGCCAAAAAGTCCACCAGAAAACATTTGCAATTTTCATTTCATTTCATTTCCACTGGCACATTATTAGCCCTTTTTGTATTTCATTTTTGTGATCTTGTCCTACTGAGTCTTCCTTTTCCTAGTTTGGGGAATCAGGATTGTTTTAGCTATTTACTACTTATGAAATCAGTGTCTTATTTTTGCAGAAGGTATCATAAACACCCTCTTTCCATGGGGAATCTTAAAATGCTATGTAAATTGGAGTTTTAATTTAATGGTCATGGAATGTAGGAAAAAATAATAAATAAGTGGAAACCCTCAGTGGAAGTGCTAGGTCCTCAGCAAAAATTGGTTCAGTGAATTCATCTCAACTTCTTGTGCTGCAGTACTTTCTGAACAGAGATACTGCCTGTGGCACCCAGAGTCCAAACACCTTGCTCACTATCATTTGCATTTTTGCTACCTGTACTTTTTACTGACAAATGGTTCATACTCTCCACATGCTGACAACAATCAAGTCATATTTAGTTACCCAAAAGGATGTAATTCTCCAACTAAATTTAGAATTTTGTCCTGTCAAGCCACACTGGAGGAATAGAAGCCCACTCAAGACTCAAGTTGTGGACAGACCACAGGCACTTGTTAGTGGTCATGTCTGCCATTTTGTTAGTGGTCCTTCCCTCCCAGATGCCACCTCCAGACAGAGAATACATCACAAGCTGCATTATGCTTAGATTAGAGTTTTCTGATGAAATGATGAGGAAAGAAGACATTTTCTTTCAAGAAAGCTGTCAGGTACCATTTTTCACCTGTCTTGTCTAAGCTCTGATGAAGAAAACAGAGGCTCAGCAAACCCTACTTCATCATATTTGGAGCATAAAGAGAATATGCTTTGAATTGCAGCTCATTACAGCCTTTATGGAAATGCATCTAAGCATTAATTGCAAAAGCTTTGGGGTTTTTGTTGTTGTTGTTGTTTGTATTTCAAAATCCTTCCGGAAGATAACATGACGCAACAAAATGTACACCTTCAGCTTCTTCACACTTTAAAGCTCCATTTTATTTAAGTTGGCATCTTTTTGCAATTATTACAAGTTTTGTAAATAGATTGTAATTGTATATGTATACATCCAAGTGAAAAATAGGGGGTTTAATTATTTTTTTTGCTACCATCTGAAAAAAGTCCACAGCCAACAGATCTTTTTTGTTAGCTGAATACAAAGACCTACATGAACTAAAACTTGACCATGTGGAGCATGAGATGACTATTTTATGCACAAAGGGACATAAAAATTGCTCAACTTCGAACCTTGTGCCCTTATGTGTCCCTATGCAAAGAAGANAATGGCAAATAACAAACCTAGGATGGAAAAGCATCCTCAAAACATCATCAGGATATTTCTTCAGATGGTTCTTGTTTTCTTCCATTTTTTAAACAGTTAACTAATTATGGTGACAGAGAAATCAATACTTGATATGAGAAAATTCCTTTCAACATATTCTCTGAATGAGTACAGAGTGTTTTCTATTTCAATTTTCCCAACCCATAAAAACACTCTAACCATCTATAAAAATTCTTCTACTATTTTGAACTTCATTGCTCCTGACTTTTCAAGTTCTCTGTTTGTTAACTATATTTCTCTAAAGTCCTTCTATTTAAAATGCAGTAATATTTATAAAATCACATATTCAGAGATGGATAATTCAGATTTTTTTTTAACATAAGCTCTTGAGGAAGTGATTAATAAATGTACTGGGAAAAGAAGCAATTACTGTCTTTGGCACTGTCTTTATATAATGTTGGCTGAATGTCTGATTGTGTTCATTTTGTTCCTTTGCGGTCTGAACTGTTGATTGGTAACATTGGCTTCTGTCTGCTACATTACAGAAGACATCGGATCACAGATGCTTTCATTCTAGGTTGCTTAACACAAAATACCAGAACAATACATTATCTAAGTGGTCCAGCACTTGAATAACACTCTGCTGGAGCAGCCACTTGTAATACAAACATCAAATGTACAGTTTTGCTTGCTTTTGCTAAATAAATTTTGTGTTCTGGACTTCCTCGACAAACCATGTCCGCTTGCATGCAGAATCCATCACTAAATGGTAGCTTTCACTTAAATAAGCTGCTCGAAACTTCTCATTATAGGCATGGCTTGAATGGTCAGATTGTCCATCCACAAATCCTAGACTGTGATTTTCAAAGAAATCTTCAGATAGGAGTAACTTTCCTTTAATCTTTATTAAAAAGTTAAAAATGAAGTCATGTGCCAGGTGTGAAGACTTGAAGAAACAAAAGTTTGTTATTAAAATTCAAATCACTGCAATGAATGCTGAATTAATTTTATTAAAAGTTTTTCAATTAGACATCTGGCCTGAAGCAATTGAACTACCTCACTTACCACTTAAAAATGTGGCAGCATTTTAAATGTATAAGTTTTCTTAAAAAGTAGACACAATACCTGTTCTTTTGAAATAATTTTAACATGGAAGCAAAACAATTTTAAGGGAAAAAATGCCTTTATTTTTCATGCAATTATAACGAATACTGGCTTTCTGTCAAGAAACAAGTATGATTTGATGGGTTTTTAAATAGCTTCCTAGCATTTTTTTTAAGTAGCCTGTAGAAATAAATTTGTAAGGCTGATTTTGCATTTGCAACCAGAATGAGTCACAGCCAAAGATTTTTACAGCACTCCTTGTATAAAAGATCACATCATGACATCATTGCATACAACTTTGCATTCATTTTAATTGCTTTTATAAATTGCTATTACAATTGCACAAAACTTAATAAAATAGAATTTCACCAAATGCCTCCACCATGAGCTGCTTCCCCTGCCTCTTACTAGGCTGGTAGAAATTATCCTTGTTACCTGGCTGAATATTTTGTGGATTTCTGTAAAAGCAGATTTTTCAGTTGAAGTTCTGGAGTAGAAGATGAACAATTTAGTCAAACCCCTACCAAGTCTGAGGGTAGCATATATCTACTGTTCTGCTTGTTACCACCACTGACAAACATTCAAACCACATCAGGTCAAGAAACATAGATAAAAATATCCTGGTTATTCAACTCCATCAAGAGTCTTCCTAAACATAACTCAGAATTACTATTGTGCAGTACCTCAAGCCAACAAAGATTATACTCATTTGCTTTACCAAGCCTGGTAGTAACAATAAGCAAACTTTCCTTACAACCCAACTGTCGTCAGTTGTATTCCAAGAACACAATTTTCTTTTTATCTTGGAAGATTTTTTTTCTTAAGAATAATTATCAGGAAGAACTTTCTGTAGCAATTTCCTCACTAGATCTGACCAGAAGCCAATGTACCTTAGTATCACATATGCAAGACACACCAAAGCCAGGAAAGTCAAAGATCCAAGTCATAAAACTGCTGCCCTGTGCCTTGCAGTAGGACTGCTGATCTTGTACTTCAGTTCTCAAAGGTCCAGCTAAGATAATGCATGAGATTGAATTACAGAACTATAGTAAATCTACTCCATCTATGCAAATCATTATCTTTCCTACCTCTTCTTTGTTCACTAACAAAATTAAAATCTTTTTCTATAGGTACATTTTCCTCCAATACTTTCTTCCATTTTGAGGGAAAAAAAAGATAGAGTTGACAAGTTTCAGCCTGTGATGGGCAGGAAACTATTGAAAACCACTCAATATTTCAAGATCCTAAATAATAGAATACAGAAATGCTGGTGAATAAACAATTTTGTATGTAAAATATTGAACTGTGATCATTTCAGTTTTGAAACCAATGCATTGATGTGTCATTCCATATAGTGAGATGAACCAAAGTGCCACAATTTCATTGGAAGTGACAATTTCATTGGAAGTACTGAAGTGAAAGCTATTAGAACCATAATCAAAAGCCAAGGGAATGATGATATACAATAACAAGCAGAATGGTGTTTGTAGGGCTGTTGTGAATGTCCTAAGTTGCTCAGCAGTATGGCAAGCAACTGCACCCTCTTTGCAACAAAACAGAAGTATTCTATGCATTTCTGGGACCTGTGTCGCTCTGACATAAAAGGAAAGTATCAGAAGAATTTCTGCTTTGTCCCTCTCCACCTGTGTCTTGGAACTCTGCTACATTTAATTATTGCATAAAAGCATATTTACAAAGTTTAAAAAATTTTCAGATAATCATGTTATAAGACACAAAAGAAACTATAAATATCCCAGCTCAAATATCTATATACTTTTCTTAAAAGCAAACATCTATTATGCAAAATAGCAGTTGCTTCAGTTTTCCTGAAGCACCAAAAAATTAGCAGCTTGTCTTTTTTTTACCACCCAGTTTAAAACTGTTTCTCTGAAATTTGATTTCATATGTAGAGCCCCCGTGTCCTTTATATTCTACAGAGCATCTACACAACCTCTACTTCTCCAAAACACAGCTAATTCAATCCTACAAAGGAGTCCTTTTCACTCCATTTTAACTGTCCTTTTAGTATTTTACATTAGTTGCATGCATATACAGAAATTCACAATGCCTCTAAACATAAAATTTGGGTATAACTACATTGCAGTTTTGTCTGTGAAAGGCTGTATAGATAGTTATAGTGATGTTACAGTTTACTGCAATAGGACAGTCCTGGTTTTCCCAGCTTCTTTATTCTCGGGTTAGCAATTTCTTCAGATGCTAGTGAAGTTTGCACCCCATCACCAGCAGAGGGTTCTGCAGTGAAGGATGATTAATAATTTTCCTACTTTTTGATTTCCCAGGTTGTTTGCATTTTCACAATCTAGAATTAAATTGCATATTCGAATTTGCCAACGATTCACTTTCTCTTAGTACCAGAAACACACAGAGAGGTCAGAAATTCTAATCGTGCTGATCAATACAACTACTGATTTATTTTGCTTTCTTTTAACTATCCAGAGAGCTGTACAGGACAGGTTGGTTTGTCCATATGTTCATAAGATACACATTTATTTTGTCATGCGAGGGAGATACATGCTGGAATTGGTGGTGAGGGACTGGATTGCAGTTTTTAAGGATTCTTTTAATGATTGCATTTCTTTTAACAATTCTCCATAGTGGGACTGGTTTTGGGGTCTTTATATTTAATGCCTAGAACAGTAAGTCTAAGATTATTGATTGGACTTCTCACATACTGCAGTGACCTCTGCATTAAACAGCAGCCCCAAAATAGTATTAGGAGTCTTTTTTCATGGCAATGCATTAATGAAACAAAGCCCCAATTCACAGTATAAGTGCATGAGAAAAAAATGCAAGCTAAAGCAGAGGAGAATGTTATTGAAGCAGGAAATGCTTTAATACCAGATGCAGCTGAGCTCCCTCAATAGAGCTCACTTTGACTGCAAGATGAAGGGATGGCTAAGAAATGGAATTCAATCAGTACTGAATCAGATTGATAGGGATATTTGTCAGGGTAAACGAAGTTCCTGAAGTTAAAACCTGTTTTCCCTTTCCCCGTTTTCTTTTCTCGTCTGGAGGAGACAGAGAGGGGGTTCTGGGGAGTTTTGAAAGTTTTTAGGGGCTTTTGGGAGGAGGGAACGGGGTGTGTTTTAAACCTTGCCTTTTGTATGTTTAAAAAAACAAGTCAGGCAAGCAGAGTGGCAAGGCACGGGAGCCACGCTCTGTCCCCAGTTTGCATGGTGGCAGTGAGTACTACCACACGGATAGGATTGGCCCAGCCCGCGGCCGCTGAATTGGAGAGTCGCCTGGGCCGCGGGTTTGCCCCACAGCTACTGCGGGCAGTGGCAATGGGAGCGGCCGCCGCCTCTCGTGCTGGTCCGCACTGGGGCAGGGGGTGCCCCATTCCATCCCCAGGTCAGCGGAGGTGCTCGCTGCCTCCCCCGCTGGTTCGTGGCTGCTGCGGGCCCAGCCCCGCTCCTGCGGTGCAGCACTGCGGGCGTGGAGCTGCCCTGGAGTGCCGGCAATGGCATAAAAACCACTGAGCGTCGTTGTTTTTTTGGCTTAGCTGCTCTCGGTGCTGCGCGCACGTGCAGTGGGTTTCCCGTGCGCGTGAAATGCGGCACTGGACAGCAAGTATCAGCAGCCCTCACAGCAGGGGGAAACCACCCCGTGCGAGTGGCTGCTGCTAGCACAGGGTGAGGGCAGCCCAGTGGTGCCTTGTGGCGAGATCTCGCAGGGGGTGGTTCCTGGGTGCTGTTTAGCCAATCCAGAGGCGACCTGAGCCGGCGAGGGAGTCTGAGATCATGCAGGATTGGCTCTCTATAAAATAGCGATCCTGGAGGCCATCTCTCTCTTTCAGGGCTCATCGGTCGTTGGAGTTGCATCTCTGCTCGGCTTGGCTCAGCGTTTTTTCAGTGGCGTGAGCAGCACTGCGGCTCCAGCAGCAGCAGCAGAGGCAGCGTCAAGGGCTGAAGACCACATCATTTCATCATCTGTGGTATTCTTTCCCTTGCGGGGAGTGGGGGGGTTGTCTCGAGTTTTCTTTCATTTTCCTGTTTTTCAGGAAACTTTGGCAAGGACCCAGCTGCATCCTAGCTTCCTCTCTCACACCAGCAGCCAGCCCTGGAGGAGCTTAATTTGTCTGTCTTTGCGTTTTATTGTAGTTTTTATTGTGTGTGTAAAATAAAACTTATTGGTTTTGTTCTTGATTTTCTATTGGATTCTCTTGTCACTGTTACGCCCCCTAGGGTCCAAACCAGGACATTCAGGTATTTTGGATTAATTTTGTTTTTCACAACCAAGGGATTATCCTTGGTGAGTTAGATAGGTTTTCACATAGATAATGCTACATATGTATTTCTGATTAAAATAAATTTCACTCAAAAAGGTCAAGAAAAACTGTGTCATTTGATCAAACGAATACTTTAGAGTCTATTTTACAAAATATTTTTTTAGTATATACAGAGCAGTACTTGGGAAGTTCTAAGAAAGTCCTCTGACTTTAAGAGTTTCATGTAGTGTAATAAATGGCCATCCTGAACACAGCACAGACCCTGTCACAGTGAAGATGGTTTGGAATTTTGTAATGTTACCTTTACCTGCAGAATAGAATATGGTTTAAGGGACAATTGTTAATTATAAAAACAATTTATCAACTCTCAGTCATCTGGGCACACAGCCTAGATGTCAAACTTTCAAAAATAAGAGCTAAATTAAACATACTATTCAAGCAGTAGCAATGTGGCGGATGAGCTTTTTTACCTACAGCTTCCCCTCAGCTGCCCAAAACTCCTTTCCTTTTAAACTTGACAAGTCAACTGTACCTGTAGCCACTCCTTAGTCCTGCCCTACCAAATGCAGTCTATCTTGAACTTTTTTATTTACTTCTTCATTATTGACTTTCTTCCTGTTCTTTTGTTTACAAAATGGGGATTTTTTGAGACAACAAGGCTGGGGAGCAGCCAAGCTTCATTAGTGTATTTTACTGGATTTTTCTAAGCAACATTCAAACTACACACTCCTTTGATTGACAAAGAAAAGCTGCCATATCAGATAAAGGATTAACAACTTGTAAGATAAAACAAGAAGTAATTGCAGGTAACATGATCTCTCATTTGAGGTCTTCTTTTAAACACTGAATCTCTGAAATAAAAACAATTAATTCATTATCCTTTACATTTTTTGAAAGCTCTTTTGAAATATTATGCTATTTTTTCTCATTGTATTAAAAAGGTGTAACATGTTACAAAGGCTGAACAAACAGTCCACCAAAGTAAAACCAAACAATTTATCCTCTACACAGTGAATTCACATTCTCTTAACAATTTTTTAACACTTTGACTCTCTTGCACTTTGTATTGAAACTTATGTGCTTAATTCAAATTATCTTTCCATGACCAAATAAATAAAAGCTCTTTTATGCCTGTTTTTCATGTAATCAAACCTAGTGTCCCTGTTAAAGAAAAATACATATATACTAATGTTTCAAAAGTTATTTTAATAGAAATATATTTAACATGTAATTATTGTATGTTCATGTTGAAATAATATATCTGGAACAAATCATGAAAGGGTACTAGAACTGCTACAGATATTTCAAAATAATCAAATTCCCTGTACATACTATACATTCAGTAAAGTTGTTTTTTTTCCTGACTATTTTGCAGTGTTTATTTTCTCACGAATTATATCTTCGGTCAGGAGATGGCTGCCAATTTCCAGCAATTTTTCCTCTAAATAAACAGAATTGGTTTAAGATCTTTTAAAAACTTATGGTTATGATCCATATCTGAAGGTCCATGAAAAGCAAAGGAACTTTGTAAGAGTACCTCCAAAAACTGCAAGAAATTCAATTTTTTCCTATGTTTAGTTGAATAAACTAAAAGGGTGACACAGCCAGCAGTGAAAATGCAGCTGTTCTCGAACTTCTTTTTCAGCCAATGAAACCGAATGCTTATTCACACTCAGTGTTGGCACTACAGGGAAATACTAATAATTTTCTAAAATGTAAGTAGGAGGAGGTCTTACTTTGATGTCATTTGAGTCGAAGTATTCTAACAGGACTGCGATTTCCTTAACATGGGTAAGAAAGCCAAGGTTCCCACATTTCAACATGGATGCTGAGAATACAAATCTAGAAAGACCTCTGCAATAGATTATCATATCTGACACATTTAATCAGTTTTCACACATGGCCTCGTCTATCTGCCAGTTTTAAAAAGATTGTCCTTGAAAGGGCAAATCAAGTCTGAGCTTTTGGAGGAACATAGATTACTGCAAATCCAGGTGAGGAAGAATATCTTCCCACAGGCCACTTTTTTTTTTTTTTTTTTTTTTTTTTTAAAAAATTGGCTGTTCAAANCCCCCAGGCCCCTTTTTTTTTTTTTTTTTTTTTTTTTGAGAAAAATTGGCTGTCATAAAGACTGTGTGCTTGAATCTGTTCTATTTTAAAGCTTTATAAATACAGCAATTCAAAGGACTGTTGCTTATAGCAACAAATATAAGATAGTACAGATGGAGAGGGGAAAAGCATTACTGCAAACCCATCACTGTGCTTAGCAAATTTACACCTCTGAGAGTATGCTGGGCTTTGATAAGGGAAGAAAATGGCAAACATTAATGTTGCAGTAATAAGGGCTATGCTGGTCAGTGTTCACCTACTCTTAAGTCGCCGTTAGGAGGCCTTCTCTAATTTAAACACAGGCACTTATCTCTCAAAAGTGTATCTCAAACCTATGGACTGATAAGGCATAATTTTTTTTTTAAAACGGACAGCAAATACATTCGCTAGCAACTAATTAACTTGTGATGTTTTCTTTTAGTTAAACATTGCCTAGCATAAAGTAGTAAACATTACCAAGGAAAATAAAAATGTTCTGACTACAGATCAGCTCTTCAGTAAAACCACAGTAAGCTGAACAGCTATGATTGCACCAACATATGCTCATCTAACAGAAAATAATGCAATAAATAATAACTACATAATCACTACCTAAAAAACCCCCCAATTTTCAGTGCAGGCACAAACTTGTTTTCCATTAATCTACTATGGTAGATAAGATTTTACTAACTACAGAAATTACCTGACCAAAGCATACTCAAAATTTGTTTGACATCAACAGCAACATCAAAGACTGTCCATCTGCAGTGCTCCACCAACTGGCTGAAATTACACTCCTCCTTTCACCACCAGTAATTTTTGCTGTTAAGATGAGGAAACTCATATGTGGCAAATTTCTACGAAGAGTTGATTTTTTTATTACCATTGTTATCCCTGCTGTTGGTACATCTTTTCTCTATGCAGTAATACAGGCACAGTAATCCTCTATGTTTATTCTTCTGCAGCGAAGTCCAATATAGATAGTTGATTCTCTCTCATAAACCATTGGTTATGCAAACTGGATGCACTCTTTAATGAGCTGTTAGGCTGCATCTGTATTGCCTATCACCATCACCCTTGCATGTGTCAAACCACCACATGACAACTGAGTTTGCTTAAATAAGATACATAATTCATAATTATAGAGTAGAAGCCATTGTTGACTAGATGTGTCATACCAGAAAGCCAGTGACAAAATGCAGCTTGCAGAGCAGCCTGGACTATTATGCTACAGCTTGTGAAAGGCAAATTTTAGCATGTTTTCAGGAATGCAGGTGACTACACTGAAAGTGTCGTAAATGTGAAAAACAACTGAAATACTCTGAGAGATGTAAGAGCATGGAAATAAATAAATAAATAAATAAATAAATAAAGCAAGAGGCACAGCCTTGGTACCATGCCTGGAATTTGGTGCGTGTGACATCAACTTTTATAGATTTCATGAGAATTTTACAGGCCTGTAAAAACAGAAGTGTTGGATGTAAATATAAAATATAAAGCACTGGGAAACAGCCATCACAGCATTTTCAAAAAGAAGTCATGCTTCATTATTCAGTATGTTCTTTGAAGGGGTTTATGATCACATGGTAAAGAACGATCCATTCATCTACTCTACCGAAGTTCTACATGGATTTCCAAAATTGCTCTAAAAATGTTCTTCACAAAAAAAAAAAAAGATATGACCACTGAATTTTGGTGCTTAAGTTTGGAAGTCAGCTCTTGAGTCCTTCTGCAAAGAAAGGCATACATGTGGTTCAGGTCAAGAGCACAGCCTTGGTATCTGTCGAATTCTCCAAAATCCAGGCTCTGAATTGCAGACTGGTTTGAAGAAGTTCCTCCTTCCAATTTAGGGCATCCCCTCATCTTCAGTGTTACTGTTTTGAATGACTGACAGGAATACTGTTCAGTAACACCTTCACCGCACATGAACATGTCACCATAACCATCAGATTTGTAGGGAACTAGCCACAATGCTGTAGTAGAGTTTTCCAATCTGTTTTCCAAGCTGGACTGGGAAAGCCTATTAGATACAGGTATCTGTATCTGTTCCTCATAGTTTTTATGGGCATAGACCCCTCAGAAGAAATGAAAATTAAAAAACAAGCTTTCATTTGGAACAGTAACATGCTTTCTGTAGGAAGAAAAAACAAAATTTCAATATATCTTCTATTCTAAGTCCTTTTTCAGGAATGTAAAACATTTTGTTGGCTGATTGAACTTGTAGTTGGAAAAGAGAATTCCATGCGAATTTTCTGTAAGCAATCTTTACCATTTGTTTGCCTCAGCAAGATTTTATCTTTTTGTGCAGCTCAGCAACTTCAAAATTATTGTTTTCTATCCAATAATTTGAAATTTTGGATGGCAATCTCATTATAACAGGATGTGGATTTCTCAGAATGAATAGAGTATTTTGTTAATGTTTATATCCAATAACTCAGGAGCCAGCTGTTCCATAAATAATATCAAATCATCTTCATCATCTGAAAGACCAAGTAATCTAATATGAATCTTGTGGCTTCATCTCAGAGAATTTTATTCACCTTTGAATGGTTAATTGCAGTCTGAGATAAAAAGTATATTTTCTAATCCTTCTCTCTTTATAGTGTTTCCAGCTTTAATTGTTTTGGTGTACACTTGTATCTATCCAGGTGTCCACATTTGGTAAATGCAGTCCTACGAAATCCACTTACCATTTAAAGCTCTTACAGTAGCTGCACACATTAAAATGTCCTATTAAACTATTCCATCAACAAATTACTGAAATAGGTCCTTTTAGGCTTGAATCACAGGAGCAATGGCTAAATGACCACAGAAAAAATATTTATATTTATTTCCCCCTCTCTCATAAGATGATGTCATTCTGTATGCTCAGGCCAGATTTTGGTTTGCTCATTACCCTTTATTCTGCTACAGGCAGGAGCCCAGGTAAAACATCTGAACAAATGACCAAACTTCCCATAATTCTCAAAGCTGACAAATATCACAGTGAAGTCACATTATAAAAGAGGCTTAAGAAGAACACTACACTTGCTGCAAGATAAAATTTGCCTGTCATGGAAGACAAAAGAATATCAATAGCTTTTTGCTGTGCGCTTAATGAAATACTTCCCAGACTACTTGCAAGCTCCTTTATTAAGAACAATAACCCTTTTTTCCTGAGAGCAGTGACACAGTTTTAATACAGAACACCTTATCTAGTGAAGTTTGTTCTATTTTTGTTATTCTAGATAATAAAACTTACAACCGTAGTGATTCAAATATAAGCAATTTTCAGACATAAAATATGACTGCAACCATCATTCAAACAAATTACCTTCAAATGTGCCAAGAACTGAAAGAACAGTTTTTGGTTTGAATAACATAAATTCATCATAATGAAGTTAGATCTTAAACACAAAATGCTTAGGAAGTGAGAGAAAGAACATCAACAATGATCAGGTCACAAAGTTTCCTCAGAGAACCCTAGGTCAGTTTATTTATCTCATCTTTTTCTTCTTACAGTCAAAAAAGAGGAAATGAGGGACAATTTATTATGACTGTTTTACAAAATATTTGGGAATGATCATAGGGAAGTTACAGACTCTGACAAAGCTTTAGCTATAAGCATGGGAAAAGGAATATATTAAGGACAAAAAAAACCCACGAGACTGAGACCAGATATAAGACTAGAAAAAGAAAAAAAAATCGTATGAAGGACAAAAAGCACTAAACATGACACCAAAGCTGGAAATAACAGTGCAGAAGAGAGAAAATGTAAAAAACTGGCTAAAGCTGTATAAAGGACTTCTTACATCAACATTCTCTCTTTTAGAATAGCTTTGTTTTCTGCTGGATTTTTTGATGGGTCTTGAAATATTTAGGAACACATTTGCACAGAATGGCGCTCCATCCTCAGTTAACAATCATTAAGTATCATAGTAGCAACATACTACTGCAAAACAAATAATCTCACCTGAACTGTCATCATGAAAACTGCCCTAGAGCTCTCCACAAGATGGCTGTCTGCAGTACATCAGTTGCACAACAGACATGACAAGGTTTAGTAAAGCCATTTGGCAACAGTACTACTGTACTGAAATCTGTGCTTTTCTTTATATTTAATTGCCTGCTGTTACTTAGCTTCCTTCTCAATTCCTTTCTTCTAACCAAATCCATCTTTAAAGCTGAATGACTCAGCTGCTTCACTGAAAAAAATTGTGTCCCTGCTGCATGTCTTGTCTTGTGAAAATAAACTATGATGACAAACATTTCTATTTAATACAAAGCTTCTTGAACCAGGAGGTTTTTTTATTGGACTAATATCTTCCTCTCGTTTAATAGGAAGCTATGCAATGCTTCTTATGATCTTCCCTTCCTCCATCCCCAAAATTTCTACTTCCAGATTACACTGAGAATTTTCTTGTGATTGCT
>VYZS01051405.1:0-15405 GCA_013400695.1 Neodrepanis coruscans | reverse complement strand
TTTAGCTGTAAACTTTATTTATGCCTTAGTTGACCTTTTAAATATCTTGAGCCTCATGTCTTGATGCTAAAGGCTAACACTAAGTGTACTTTTTTTATGTTTATGAAAACTTAAGGAAGATTTGATATGCTTGGAATAGTTGAAATTTTTCATCTTAACTGACATTTCCTAAATTTTGAAGTTTTCTTGCTGATCTCATTGCTGAGATCCTGCTGAGAAGTGATGAAGACGTCAGTAACAGGTATCAATTCATGGTCAGACAAAATGACAGAATTTCCCAGTCAGAAATGTCAGAACGTGGCACAGAGAAATCCTGCTTTATGAGAATTATTTTTTTTTAGGGAGAAATATGGGAAGATGCATAAATGCAGACTGAGTTGGTGGTGGATGGACACCTTTACTTTACAAGGTTTTCACCATAGTTAGGAAAAGTGACTCGACTTCCCCTGCTTACCCACAACATCTGAGTCATGCTTGAGTTCATTAACCTTTGCCAGCATTCCTCACCTTAAACATGACTCGGTCTTTACTCCAGAGTAATTTTCACCATAAAGAGATAACCCCAGGTAGTGAGAGATTTTGAAAAGCCACCTGATGCCTGATTTATGACTTTCTTTTACATTATAGACACACAGAAATGCTGAAATGGACTTCATGGCACTCTGCAGGACTCATAGGTTTGGGGATGTGCATGGATGTGCATCAAAATCACAAATGGAAATTATACTTGGATGCACCCTTAGATAAAACAGCAATGTCTCCTAGTTACTAGCTGTTCAATAAGATTCAGAAAGATAGTAGTGGATTTTTTTCCCTCTGTTGTTAGGAAGTAATCTAATCCATTGGTGTAATAAGATGGTTTCATAAAGGTGGTTTTATAGCCAAATTTCATCACAAATTGAAAATTAAGCAGATTCAGAATATTAGTTCAGTTAGATGAAGTTTTAGTCTCTCTTGGAATCATAGAATGCTTTGAGTTAGAAGGAATATTAAAGACAATATAGTTCAAACCCCATTGCCATGGGGACGGACACATTCCATTAGACCATATAAGTTTCTCTGTTAGCTTTTTCAGGATGGAAAAAATTTTCTATTCTGCATCATTATAGTTGTTCTATTTGCATTGCCCTTTGTTACAAAAAACCTACATATCATTGCATGACTTTGATCTGTTGTTAGAACATAATATTTTTATAACTTTCTATAGTAACTAGTTATTAATTTTAAAAACATACAGTTAAGTTCATTAAAGTATAGTTTTTCCATCAAAAGCAACTGATTAATTTTGCTTTAATTCCAGTGGTGATATTTACTGCAGCACTGGCAAAGTACTGGGAAAAAAAAAAACTATATGCAAAAAGTCTCTTAATTAATATGTTATTGTTATTCTCCATGTGATCATTTAGATTTGGTTTTGGTTTATATAAGCTCAGGCACCAAAATCAGAAAGAGATGGTTAAAAATATGTACAGATTTGACCAAATCTGTTTGCAAATAAACATATTGAGAAGACGAATACTTTCAGTCACTTCAGTGATAGGACAACCTGGACATTACTATCCTCAGTAAGCCACTGTGAAGAAAGAAAACAAGCAGGTACCCCCAGAAAGATAGGCAGTGGAAGGATTGTAGGAAAATTTATTTCCAAAGCTGAGAACACTAGACTTCAGAGAACATTAAACTTCATGGGCCTTGGGAAAGACCCATTGTCCCCTCTTCCTCTCAAGACTTTTATTGTCCCTGGCTCCCACTCTGGGGGGGCCTTCAAACATGTCTGCAAGAATTTATCTTTTTCTCATACCAGACTGAATACATGGAATGCAGGAGAAGAAAACATCTAAAATTTTCTCTGGGAAAGATGCNCCCCAGAAAGATAGGCAGTGGAAGGATTGTAGGAAAATTTATTTCCAAAGCTGAGAACACTAGACTTCAGAGAACATTAAACTTCATGGGCCTTGGGAAAGACCCATTGTCCCCTCTTCCTCTCAAGACTTTTATTGTCCCTGGCTCCCACTCTGGGGGGGCCTTCAAACATGTCTGCAAGAATTTATCTTTTTCTCATACCAGACCGAATACATGGAATGCAGGAGAAGAAAACATCTAAAATTTTCTCTGGGAAAGATGCCTCTTCCAGGCAGGAAAGTCTTCTTAAACCAAATAAGCCCTCATCTCCTCACAATAAGTCTTGCAGAAGGTCTTCTACACTTAGAGCCCCAAAGAGCTGTCCTTCCTGCCAATCTAAAGCAAAAATAAATGAAGCATATACTGTCTTTTTCAGAGCAGAAATACGTATTTGATGTTTAATGCAGGGCTACTCTAAACTGGGAAATGTCTGTTCACTGAGTACAAAGAACATCTTTTTGCCAGCAGGCTTTTTAAGTCTATGGTTTTGCCCTCTATCTGAAGCTGTTTTATATTAAAGCAATGGGACTAAATATTTAATGGGGAACATTTTACTGGGGTAACTGAACTGAAACAAACACATTTTTTAAGTATACCATTGACTAAGTACTTCATAATTTTTGAGTTAGGATTCATGGCAACTAATTTTAAATATCCAAAAATTGACTAGTCTACATTAGATAAAAGTAACCAATAGAGCAAATCAAATCCAAAGGCATTTAATTTCATTTTAAAATAGGTGGAATTAGTGATCGGCTCATCAAGGAATTTCTGTAGGATGTGTCACCTTTGAATGTGGAGAGACCCTGAATGCCCAGCTTGGACTGGAAGCTTAACTGTAAGATGGTTAAAGTCGGCTGGCTAAGCTTCACATTTTAGCCTTTAGTAGCTATTTTTGCACTAAAGTTTCTGACTAGTGAATGAAAGCCTTTATGACCTGTAACAATAATGACCTGTTGTTCAATGTCTTTATTAAGAACATATCTACTTTTATTGAACATGCTGAATAATAAAATCTTATGATGGTAAGAGTCAAGGGTCAATGAAAGCTTGAAATGCTCAAGATCAGAGACATAAAAAATTTACATATATGATTCTCTCCATTGCAAATAGTAGGAGAAGGCAGAGAAAAATCATATATTCCTATTTCTGTCCTTGCAGCATCTATGTGCAGCATAGATATGTGGCACCTGACACATCTTGTTTTGTAATAGAACTAAACTAGAAACAAGATTGCTGGTGATTTTTTCCATGAAAGAATACTTCAAATGATGCACAGCTGTGCAGAAGCTGGTTTCTCAAGTCACGACTCAGTGGTGCCTGAGCATCAGCAAAGAGTCACATAGATCTATAGTGGCTGACTCATTTCCAGTTTTCTAGAGAGATATGTGCATCATATCTTTGATTAATGGCACTGATGGTGAGAAAGATAGCATCTGGGAGAAACTCTGAGGAGGTTACTGCAGTCATATTCATTTGTCAGGCAGAGTCTGGTGATGAACCTAATTGTTATAATTGCTTTAAAATTTCCTGACTTGATGTATCTTTCTAGGGAAGAAAATTGTACAGAGTTCTCAAATGCAAGGGGAAGCATATGAGAGTGCAACCTAAGTCAGGGATTCTTCAGTATTTGATAAAACTGTAGAAATGGCAAACACAATATTTCCTAACAGAGAAATGAGATGTCAAAGATCAGTTCAGCACGTGAGCGTCCTCCTGACCAAAGTAAACTCCTTGCAGATGCTCTAATACAAGATGCAAGATTGTATTTAACAAGAAGATGTTCTACATGACATTTTCTATTTTAGAAAAATATCCGTATAATGTCAAGTAGGTTTTCCAGTATTTTTCTCTTAACTCAATTTCCGCTATCTGATATCACCAGAGTTTTTCTTCTGGATATCTGTACAATACTGAACACCAGTTTGGTATCTTCCATTCAGCTGTCAGCCGGGAAATACAAAAAAATCTCAACAATCTTCCCCTTACTCTGGAGTGAGAGGGATGGGCAGAGGTATCTTGGCAGTAGGACCATATGTCGATTTTCAGTCATTACAAAGGTGAGTCCATGGTCAAATGCTAGAAGATTCCTGCTGTTTGAAATATGACAGGGCACCTTCTACCAATACTCTTGTGCCTGCCAATGGCAGGTGCAAATCAGTGACAGATGGAAAGCTTTGAACGGGTCCTTCTACCTCTTCCTTAATCAAGTTTAGGGATTCACAGACTGAACAACATTAGTTAGATTTTTTTTGTCTTTAATTCAGTTATTTAAAAATATATCAAATTATGTCATAGTCGGATATATTTCCCAAAACAAAAATTAAAGCAGAAATTAAGGCTATTAAATTAAATTATTCTCTTTTGTTCAGAATTCTAGGCATAGAAATGAAATTAAAATAAAAAGAACATCTTATGGACTTTGCTGGCTTCTAGTAACTTTAGAACAAGGAAGATTAGGCACAGTTAAAATTTAGTGTTTAAGCTCTCTGGTAATTGCACTGATTTTAACAGCAAATTATTGTTTCATTTTAATGTGACTCAGATCCTATAGTTTGAAGCTTTAGATGGGCAAATTGCACAATATCTCAAAAAAAAAAAAAAAAAGTTGGTGGCAGTAAATATAGAGAAAATAACATCTGTAAAATTTTACATATTCAGCTTTGGTCACATAATTAGAGAACAGTAAAAGCACAAGAAACAAAATCACATTACTTGTAATATTTGCTCTGGGGATATACTTTAAACAACATTTTACTACCAAATAGACCACATCATCCATGCTGGTTCATTGACTTAAAAGTTAGAGTTGCTTCTCATGTGCAATGGGGCAGGAAATCAGACAGTAAACACTGTAGGGATTATCAAATATCTTAGGTAGTACCTAGTGCAAACTGAATAAATATGAATTTTGTGAATAAAATTTGTACTCAGGGAAAATGAGGGGAGCAGCCTGAAGGAGGAGAAACAGAATGACAATAGAATGGTACATGCTGGATTTGCTGGGATAAATAATCTTATTCATTTGCAAATGAGGAATGAATGAAAGTAACTGTTTTTCAAGAAACTTCATTGCAGAGTTATGTACAAACTCAAAATTTTGGCAATTTTCAAGAACCTTTCAAATTGCTTTCAAATTGATTCATATGTTTTCCTTCACCCCCTACCCCCCACCGCCCCAAATAAAAACCTTTAAAAATATTACATTATTTTGCTTCCAGTCTTGATCTAAGGATGATTCTTCAGCAATTTGATCCATCACCTCTAAATGCAAGTGCTTTTTCTTTCTTCCTTGTATTTAGCAAGAGTACATGAAGGGAGGAGGAAGAATAAAAACCGAATGCTGTTGCAGGTATTTTATTTTAATGACATTCAGAACACTAAAATATATTCATGCAAATAATTAAATGGAAAAAGTCTGCAGTAGAGAGAAGCCTCTCCCCTGCTACTTCCTCATTTTGTCTATGCAGAGCCAAAGCCTATTTTAAGTGCAGTCTGTTTCCCTAAATTTTTAGAAGAAATGTATTTGGTACTTAGGATGAAAGCTATATCATTTACATTTATAAGAAAGAAATTTTCAATGTGTTAGTGTCCTTAGTGAATATATATTAAAAGATGCAGCCAATTGAACATGCCAACATAAAATTAGCTTGACATAATCTTCATTAATGTGCAGAGTAAAAAGTCAGAAAAACAATAGACATTTTGAAAAAGAAAAAAAAAATCAAATTGATTTTTTGGAGTGGAGGTGTTTGATTAAATACTTTCTATATTCTCTCCTTCTCCGAGATGAAGATATTGTTCTCACAGATCTTATGACTTGAAAAAATCACATTCTTGAGTTAATGCCTGAGCCACCAATGCTGAAATGTAATACAATAATGAGGTCCCTAGTGCAATTAAATTTTATGAGGCTCAAATGTGATCAGGGAGCACATATATCAAAAAGGAAAGGTCAGTGATTTTTTTTTTTTAGAAAGTTATATAGATACTACATTACCCTGAAATTGGAAGAATATTATTTATTCAACATAATCCTCCAGTAATCCATAGACCTTTTTTTATTTTTCCTTCTAGTGGAGAGGCCACTTTTATGCATCCTCTATGCACATCCTCTGTGCAGGTAAGCAGTGCAGAGATACAATGACCAGGCCTCCCTGTGTCCTGGCTTCAGCCTAGGCTCATTCTGATGCCTGACAGAGGGTATCGAAACCATAAAACATGCCATGATGCTTTTGCACAATCCTCCTCTACCTGTTGGCTTACATTTCAGGGACTGTAGAACCTAGAGCTGCTGTCCACACACCAATTTTTAGTATTAGCAACACCTCACAACAGGAAACCATGATTGAATACTGCAGAATACACAGAACCAGACTGTGTCTCAGGGTTTTCAAGCTTCTTTTCAAGCTCTTGACTTTAGTACATGCCAAGTAGCTACCCTGTTACATGTGATACAAATATACGTAGGGAAAATCCCTGAGGAGTAGGTAGTATGTCCTCAGTACATCGCCTATTTAGACTCATCGTGTGCTGCTGCTCAATGTATGGCCACACACTCCATGACTTTGCACGGTAACTGGTCAGCCTTTTAAGATAAATCACTCTGAAGTTTACACATCAGACTTTGTCTTGTCAGAACAAACTTTGTTCTTTTACTTTCAGTGATTTTCATAATCTTGTTGTCTCATTTATCTTTCTCTGTCTGTTGTTCTTCTAACCATATTTCTAACCACTGTGCAAAGTAGGAGATACTAATTAGATTACCAACTCTACTACCGTTGTTCCCTTTAATGTGTCTTTAACATAGATTTTTTTGAGAATACTGATTTTCAAGATTAGAATGCAAATATGCATCCTCAAGATTTGAGAAAAACAAGAATGAGACTTAAAATCATGGTACAGACCATGTAATGAGCTTATGGGTTTTGTATTTGCTCAAGGAAGTAAGTTGCTACAAACAGCAAAAATACTAAAAATGAGCTGTATGGAAGATGACAGAGGGACAGCACTGCTATTATATACTGACATCATCAAAAGATTGGTCAGATGCAGAACATGATCACCTCCATAGGCAAATAATGACATTTTATGAGCAAGAAGAAAGTTTTCAAGTGTTTGAACTCATAAATAGCAGTTGTAATATATGGAACAAAGGCCAGTTTAGAAAGAAGGCATTAAGAGAAAGACAGAATTTTTTCTATGGCTATGACTGACTTAGGCAGTAATACATCACCTAAGATAACAAACCTGAACCTAAAGGAGCTACTTCTATTGTCAGAGATGAGATGAAAGCATGTTTAAAACTCATATTCTGGTGTTTTGTATGTACCTCTGGAGAGCCTATTCTTCTTTTTTTCCAGGACTGCTAAACACATGATAACTGTGCCTCCAGTTTTCTAGGCTTTTGCTTAAAATTAACAGGCTTTCAAATATGTAGACTCAGTGACAAAGATCTGAGTTCATGATCCGAAAAGGAAGACCAAAAAGCCCTCAAAAGTTTTTAAGACTTTACATAAAAAAGAAGCTGCTGAATTTTTATTTTCTAAGTCAGGTTTGAAGAAGACATTCCATCATTAGTCTCCGTGGGAGTAAACTCTAACTTGCAGCTGCAAGCTGGTCAAAGGCTGTCCGAAGGTTTTTTTAACCAGACTTCATTAAATATGTTTGTTTTTTTTCTGTTTGAAACACAGATTTGTATTTATTGTGTATATCAAAGATAGTGTTATTTAATAACAAATGACAGCTTATGGCTGCAATTGGCATGATCCCAAGCTAACATGCATGCTGACACAGGCCTCAGTTACGCTGCAAGCAAGGAATAGTTTATTGCATCATACACAGATTTTTATATGTTTCTTGTATGATCATGCGATGAATCCACAAAATTATTGGTTAAGAGGTCTCAATCATGCGCCCCTACAGTTTATGTGATTGGTTGGCATACTACTAGTCTTAAACACAATCGAATAGTATTTATCATTTGTGGTTGTCAAAATACAAAGGAAGGCCTTATTCTAGGCTTCTTGAAGTGTGAGGCCTAGGCTATTCTTTAGGCTCACTGATATTTAACTTAGAGAACTTTTTCTTCTAGCACAGGCACATCGGCTATGCCAACAACAGCTTGTGAGAGGTACAAAACTGAAGGAGGGAATCACTGACTTCCAAGTTTTGTTGAACAATCTAAGGAATATTGTTCCCCAAATGGAATGGTTGTGAAATATGACAAAGAAGCAAGAGAAAAGCAACTTCAAATATCAAAGATAAAAATGACACTTCTTTCAATAGATAGCCTTTTCTGCATGACGTTGAAGCTCAGATCACTAATTACTCCACTGATTGAAATGAACCGGCTAACGCAAATTAGTCAGTCAAGGTGATTTACTCAAGCTAAGACACTATTCTTGAGTTTCTTTCTGGAAGACAAAGATAAGCAGACATAATATTAAACAAAATATCTAGTTCAGTGATTCCTGTTACGATTAAGACCTTATTAGAGAGGTTAGACAGTATTGCTGAAACGAGATTTGCCCTATTTGCACTTACCTAAGTGTTTCAAACGGTCAGGCTTCTATAAAGATAAAACTACAAGGTTTCAAGATAAACCTAGAATAAAATTGTCAGAAGCAGAACACCTGGGATTATATTGACATCAATATATGAAAATGCTGTATGTGAGTCCTCAGTGAAAGGATAGATGATACCAGAGTTCCAGTCCCTGCAATTAGTCATAACTATAATCTTGTGGATTATTCTAAACCCTCAACCACAAACCTGTCAACAATTTCTTCAAAAGCTACCCAAGAAGATTGTCATACTTGTATTGGTGTCCTAAATTACCTAAAATTACCCATAGCGATTTTCACAGGCTTAAAAGCAGAGTGATAGAAATAAAACATAATGAAAAGTGCTACTGGTACCAGAAGGAATGAAAAGGAGTTTATCTTTCTTACCCAAACTGAGCTCCTTCTCATTAAAACAAGACTTTAGAATGAAAGACTAAACAAAACAAAAAAAATCAAAATCTTCTGCATTATATCCATGAAAGCTATAAAATGTAAAAATTGAGTTTGCTGAAACAAAAGGAGGGGGAATCTAAAGAATGTGAAGGTAGACTAAATAAATAAATAAATAAATATAAAATAGTAATAAAACCTAAGTAACTCAATTGGAACACTTCCCATTCTCTTGAGATCAGATTTTAGCTCTTTATGTTTAAACAGAAGGAATTGAAATTACACTGATTCTCCCCAACACACAGTTAGGTTGAAGGAGCCTAATGATAGTGTCTTCATCCTAATGAAATTATAACATAGAACCTGTTCAGCATGTTGCGTTTATAAGATATTTGGATTTATGATGTTATAGCTATTTCATAAAGTTATAAATGATCATGTTTCTGTGATATAATTTAACTTGACAAGTTAAATGAAAAGGGAGATGATGGGTTTGCAGGGCTCTTTGTTAAGCATCTTTCAGATAATTAAAACAGAGATGAATAAATTTTGAGCACTGCCTTATGAATCAGTTGCATCATAATACAGTGATATAATTTATAACAATGAAAATAATTTTGTAAGATATTTTCCCTCTAATAAGACAATCAAGATGGGTATTGCATCTGACTTACACTGAATCTTCACAAATAAGAAGTCTTGACCAGTAAGAACATCTACTGCACTTTGATTGCCATCTTAATCTTAGTTTAAAAAATTACAGTTAAAGGTAAGACATCACTGAAAATCTGAAATAGAAGAAACACAAATTAGTCTAGAAACTGGAGGAAACCATATAGTTGTCTAAACCAGGTGCAAGAATAATCTTTCAATATGAGATACCAGTCAAAAGCCTAGGCGGTTTGGCTCCCCGTCTCAAGGCACATAGTCAGTTTTCATCCACCTGTATGAGAGGCCAGCTGCCATGAGCTGAGGTAGGAGGGAGGGCATGCCAGAAACCTACATGGCAGCAAAGGCTGAGGTGTGAGCAGTGCCTGTCTCTTCTTGGCTCTCACGGTAGGACACCTCCCCATTCAAGTGCATATGCTCTGGAATGGTGTGAACACNTTCTCTTTTGGGTCGTCGGACATCACCAGTAAAGCTGCGCTCTCCCTGCACTGCCTGTTTGTCTCACTTCTTATCTCAGTTCCAGCAGGCAACACCAGCGCCGACATATAAAATACTGACACATTGGCCCTCTCCTGCTTCAGTTCTCTCTGGGTGGAGGTATCCAAGCATAGTCCTTTCAGTTTCTGTTTGAACTATTACATCAAGTAACTTACTGTTACAATTCTGGTGCAACTGCATGTTGTCTAAAGTGGAATCTACAGGAGGAGAGAGTGTGCACATAAATGGAGAGTATCCATACAACAGGAAAAGCTTGAGATCATCATACTTCTACAGGCCTCCAGGGAGAGGTGTGTCTTGGCCAGAGGAGCAGAAGTGACAGATGCAACCCAAGATTAGGGTGGGCTCAAACTTCAATCCTGCGGTATTTTTCTACCATATCATCAGTAGAGCAGAAATTTGGAAAGTCGATTAATAGTATGGTATCTGGACCAGCATTAGCAACATGGCAGTCCAATGAATGAAAAGTCACTGAGTTTTGCGTCTGATTTTGTCATGGTTTAGCCCCATCTAGCAACTCAGCCCCTCACAGCTGTTTGCTCACTCCTCTCTAGTGGGATGGGGAAGAGAACTGGAAGGGTATCATGGGTTGAGATAAAGACAATTTAATAGGCAAAGCAAAAGCCTCACACTCAAGCAAAACAAAGCAAGGAATTCCCACACTGCTCCCCATGAGTAGGCAAGTTCAGCCGTCCCAAGGAAAGGAGGACTTTATCACACATAATGATGACTTGGGAAAACAAAACCCATCACTTTGATTGTTCCCTTTCCTCCTTCTTTCCCCAGCTTTATATACTGAGCATGGTGCCATATGGTATGGAATATCCCTTGGGTCAGTATGGATCAGCTGCCCTGGCCATGTCCCTTCCCAATACCTTGTGCCCACTCAGCCTCCTTGCTGATGGGATGAGGCAAGAAGCAGAAAAAGCCTTGACTCTGTGTTAGTGCTGCTCATCAATAACAAAAACATTCCTCTGTTATCAATGGTGTTTTCAAGACAAATCCAAACCAGCCCCATACAAGCTTCTATGAAGAAAATTAACTCTATCCCAGACAAAATCAGCGCAATATCTTACATGATCAGCCTTTCATAAATGCTGTTGTAGTCAAAAGACACAGCTGATGAGCACATGATCTGTAGCAGGAGGGAAATCTTCTGGAATAGCAACCAAGAACCGGAATGACTGAGATATCAGTAAGAAAACAGGAGACCTTGATATTCAGCTTGCAGTAGTATTCAGCTTGCAAACTAGCCTTGTACCTCAAATATGAGCTGTGATTTTTTCTCATTTACAGGGTCTTTCTGCAAACATCCACATACTGCTTGGCAGAAGAGACACAAAGGCAGGACAAAATCTCTGCTTATACAAGACTTAATTTAACACTGGTGCACAAGGTTGCTTTAGCTACTCTCAGGCTCTCTGATGCATATTTTGTCATGGTCCTATGCACTGTGTAGACATTGCAGGAAAAGCCTCTGCATTGTATGTCTACCTTGCTGCAGATATATTATGCTGTCTGTTGAACTGGGTTTTACAAACTCACATGTGAAGTGCTGCATCTGATTATCTGATCCTACTGGAAGCCTTCCAGATTGATTTCCTAATCCCCCTCATAACATCGGTGTTACATCAGTCCTATCACTTTATTAGTGCACAAAGCCAGGACTATAATGTGTAAATAGAATAAGATTGAAATACTGGAAAGAAGTAGAATGCCCTTTTTTTTTCTATCAAAGCACTTTGAGCACCTATTCCAGACTCAGGTAGCAAAATTAATCCCAGTCTATAGATGTTTTTCATTCCCTCCTCCTTCAATGCATTCTTACCAAAGAAAAGACAGAAAGAATAGTCAAGAAAATGTGAAGTTGTATAGATTTCATGGGCTCTGTGTCTTGCTCACAGATGGGAAGGCTCCTGTAGGCTTTCAAATTAATTAATAATTACTAATTACTACTTAGTATTTTGTGATACAGATAATGAAAACGTTTAAAATGCATGCTAACGTATTTACAAGTAAAATTGATGGCACACATTCCTAAGATTAGTTGATACTTTTTGGGACCTACAAGCTGACTTTAGAATGTAAGTGGTCTTCAAATCTATTTTTACTCTGACTTTCAAAAAACTCATTACATAGAAAGGCTCATTTTATCAGTAAGTTAAATATGCACTATCCCTCAAGCCATGAGATTTGTTAGTCAGATATAACCTCTGTTGATGAGAATAATTTCTCAAGTACTGTTCTGTGAATGCAATTCTGATTTGAGAGGTGATTAAAAAGGTGCAATTGTGTGCAGGTGGGGAGGTAAAAGACCACAAAAGACAAAAATGAACATAGTCTGAATAACTGAACAATGAATAGGAAATCCTGACTTGTCTAGAAGAAATGAGGGGAGCAGAAAAAAAGCTGAATCGGACATTTAGGGAAGAGTTTTAACCAAGTTTCGGTGTGCTGGGATAGTAGCCCAAATTTTTTAATTCTGGATGGTTAGATATGCATTTAGGCTCAGAGATAACACTTCAGATAGCTTCCTTGAAAAATTTGGTTTTATGGAGATGGTCTGTGATGCCTACACAGAGAAGTTGAAAATGCTTCAGGTAGTCTCTTCCAGTAGTTATTTTTGTATTTTCTTAGGTAATTGTAAACCAAAGCAGAACTGATTCTGACGAGTCGTTCTGTTGCCTGTAGGGCGAGATAAGAAATTAAACNCCTAGCTAGAGTGAATTCCCTAAGGCATCAGCTGAACATTGTTGCAATTGCTTAGCTTCAATTCCCTCAAATATAATAAACCCCAAACCCAATTGAGATAGACAAGGTTCTTAAATAATCTTGTTCATGGATTTTAGTGTTTAGTTTTTTAAAAAACTGTTTTTCTAAATGTTTTTTTTTAGTACTTTATTTGTGCTTTTATTGGATTTTATTGGATGATGCAGAGAGCATCTTGGGTAAAGATTTCCTAGCTTTAAAACTTAATCTTTTTTTTCTGTTGTTATCTGAAATACACTGGTCTGTCAGACATTGTCACTTAGAAAACAGCCCAGAAAGTAGCAGATCCTAGTTTGATAAAACAATCAATTCCCTGAATCCAAATCACTAATTCTGAGTAGTATCCTTTCAGTGGTATTGAGACCTCTTACTTTTACTGTAAAATAGCTTTGATTTATTTACAATGAGGAGTCTGGGTGAAACTCAGTCTGGCAGAAAGAAGTAGCAATATTTTTTACAGTAACATAACTCTTGTTCTGTACACTCTTAAAGGGAGATCAGCCAACTGAGCATTTAAGACAGCAATCTTAACTCCTGAGTCCTGCATGAATTCCCGACTATGTTTTGATGAGGTTGTAGCACAAAGTGCTCACTGCTTGCTGTGGTCTTTTCTTTATTATAATTTCTATTGTTTTTCAAGTAATTATAACCAAAGGTATCTGAGCATAGTGTTAGTCTGATACAGCTCCAAGTTCCAACACATTGCGTTTGACAATGATTGTGAAGAGAGCAAGGACAAAGACAAGAAGTTCTGGTATTGTCTGCAGTATACTTAGAAGAAAGGAATGAAGACAGTGAATTTGAAACTGATTCATATGGGAAAAGCAGCTCTGCACATCATATGCAGAGGCACAGTTAATGTACATGTACATAAATCCATATAGATCAGTAGACTTAGAGAAATTTTGATAATTGTAAAATTTTGAGCCAGCTTATAGGTAAGTCATCAGAAACCTTATGCTGGATGCCCCATTCTGAGAATGGAGAAAATGGCTTCAGAAGGGTTCATCTTTATGTCAGCACCTACCTGGACCCTCTAGGGAATATCTATAGTGAAGCATTAAGAACTTTCTTCATTTCTTTCAATTACTATTCAGTAGTAATCTAAAATGTGTGGACTAGTATCTTAGGATAACTGCTTTTCACAGAGAGTAGGGTTTCCATTTAAGTGTGCGCTCACACGGAAAGTAAAAATAACCATAAGAGATTGAAGGGATAATTATTATTGATGGACAAAAAATCACAGAATCTCAGAATCACAGAATCAACTAGGTTGGAAAAGACCTCTGAGAACTAACATCACCTTGTCAACTAGACCATGGCACTCAGTGCCACACCCAGCCTCCTCTTAAATATCTGCAGGTATGGTGTCTCTACCACCTCTCTGAGTAGCCCATTCTAATGCCCAATCACTCATTCTGTAAAGAACTTTCTCCTAATGTCTAACCTAAACCTCTCCTGGAGCAACTAAAGACTGTGCCCTCTTGTCCAGGCTGGTTGCCTCGGAGAAGAGACTAATACTCTCCTCACTACAACTTCCTTTCAGGGAGTTGTAGAGAGTGATAAGATCTCCCCTGAGCCTTCTCTTCTCCAGGCTAAACAGCCTCAGCTCCCTCAGCTTCCACTCATAGGACTAGTGCTCCAGTCCCTTCACCAGCCTTGTTGCCCTTCTATGGACATACTCCAGTACCTAAATATTCTTCATAAACTGAGGGGCCCAGAACTGGACACAGTACTTGAGGTATGACCTAACTAGGGCTGAGTACAGGGGAAGAATCACTTCCCTGGTTCCTGCTGGCCACACTATTCTTGATACAGGCCATGATGCCATTGGCCTTATTGGCCACGTGGGCACACTGCTGGCTCATGTTCAGTTTCTTGTCAATCAGTACCCCTATGTCCCTTTCTGCCTGGGCACTCTCCAGCCATTCTGTTCCCAGCCTATAGTACTTCAAGGAGTTGTTGTGACCAAAGCGCGTAACCTGGCACTTGGTCTTGTTGACCCTCATGCTGTTGGATTCAGCCCACCTATCCAGCCTGTCAAGGTCCCTCTGCAGAGCCCTGCTATGCTTTAGAAGATCGACACTACTCCCATCTTGGTGTCATTATTGAAATACAGTAATTCAATTCAAGCAAGGCCCATTGTTTACATCTGTAAGACCAAATCATAGAATAAGGGGCACTTCTTATAGTATAATCACAACTGTGATAAAGACCAGATTTCCTCATGTTTGTCACTTACTAAATTTAGAGGGATACCAGTGCTTCTCAAGACCTGGAAAAGTCAAAACAAATGCTGTGAAATCATCTTTGTGGTGACATTGCAATTACATCTGCGGTAATTAGGTCTACCATTGTTGTGCTTGAGGCAAATGTTCTGTGAGACAAAACACATACAACTAACAGATGAGGTGATTTCATTCCTTTTGGACAACAAGTTGCCTAAAATTGAAGAGGTCGTCCGCATAATATGCATTAAAGAACGACAAACATCTTAGCCATCTTTGCAGATCCACGGTTCAAAGATACCAGCCAAGCAAACAAACTCTTATAGATAATTCATAATTCTGACAGCCACAAGTCAGAAATTATGGCTGCATTGGGCACGATC
>VYZS01051404.1:1511-12316 GCA_013400695.1 Neodrepanis coruscans | reverse complement strand
AAGGCTTTAATCTGTAATGTTATAAACACCACTTAATTCACAGTTAGAGATCAGCTACTCTTTGACAAATCTGGCTAGCTTGCACCATAATGCTTCATGTTAAGAAAGTCCCTCACAGGGAATAAAACCCTGGTTATCAAAACAGTGGCTAAACACAGCTGCCTCTAGTTCTGTGCTCCTCTCATGCCCTCCTGTGTACACATGTAGTAGGCCAAAGCAAAGTGCTAGAGAGCTGACATTTCTGCAGTAGGATGAAGTAAAGCGAAGAGAAGGCTGCAGCCCATTATGCTAACCAAATTTTAAGCTGCATGTAAGTAGATTTCTTAGAGCCTTTGCATCTTAGGACCAGTCAGCAGCTCCAGATCATGATAATAAGTGATTTGAGATACTCTGTGATTTAATATTACTCATTTCTGTAAGTACAGAAAGAGAGAAGAATAATATGCTCTATTTTCTGCTTGGTGACCAAGTGGTTTAAAAGGTAATGTTACAGTCTTCTTCCACGTTCTTTCAGTGATACTTATGCCTTTCTGATCTCTTCAGAATACTGGGAAACAGGCAGAAACGCTAAAACTCTTCTTCTTTTTGGCTGTGAAGAGATGCATTATTGTATTTTTCATTATCTTATAAAAGGATATATTTACCCCAATACATTAAGCTCTGATGAAATCATAAAAGTAACTTTTATCTTTTTTTTGTCTTATATTACTTCATTTTGTGGTGCTAATTTTTTTTTCTGGTAGCTGTGTTGAAATCAACAGCTCTGTCATTCAGCCTGTTCTGCAAACCATATACCAGATCCAAAGCCTCACCACACTGAGACTATTGGAAGACTTAGTTTGCCAATCTAAATTAGTAGTGTTCATCCTGCAGATCTGCTTATTGAACACAAGAGGTTACAAACACCTGTGAAGCAGTGAAATTACCATTATCTTTTATGAGACTTATTGTCTGCATATAATAATTTTTTGACTTTCATGCATGAAAACATCTGTTGATGCCTGTACAGAGCTGAGCACATGTTGAATCTGTGTGAGGAGGATATTACACAGATCTACTGGATACTTCTATTAGAAAGCTCAGTAGCTCTTTGCCTTTTTGTTCTTGTGTTTCAGAACAGATTGCAAATCTTTACAAAGATAGTGAATTGTGGTTTTGATTTTTGCTTTATTGCATGTTTTTGTGTCCTCATGAGTTGACCTAGACTAGCAGTAAAAAGTGTGAGTTGAAGTCCACTTCTGAGCTTGTGCCTACAAGCCAGTTCTAATGGGGCCTTTTCATTAAACATATCTGGAAAACTAGAGAGATACTTATTTCTCATACAATGCACAAGTTGTTCATTTTGTTTTTCAAAGGAGCAAATACTACTGTCTCATTATACAGGTATCATGTACCATAAGTCATAGTCCAGTACATTTTTCACTGAATATGTATTAGTACGAAATCCTCTTTAGAACTTGCTCTAAATACTAATTTTGCTTTCCTGATAAATATTGAAATGTTAAATATTGGAACACATTTTAAAGTTCAGTTAGACATCATACAACCTATATATGGGCTACCTCATAATTTTTCCTGATGTGGAGTTACTACTCTGGATTTTTTACTAAAGATGAAGTTCAAAGTGAGCAACTTTCATGGAAGGTGTTTGCAGCACAAGATGTTTGGATGATTCATCCCATAATTCACCATCCCCAAGCCAAGATAGCCCCCAAGAAAAACAGAAAGGCATAACTTGTGGAAGAGAAGGGCTTGAGGGACTGGAGTCCTGGGATGCTGGCTCTGAGTGTTATGGAGCTTTCCCCTTGCACCCTGTTACCAAATATACATGCTCTGCTTTCCTGCTCTGTGCCCTTGCCAGCTCCCCACCACATCCAAGATCTGGGCAGGCTCCCTCCCGTCCCTGGGTCTTGCCAGCAGCCTTCCCCTCTGCACAAGGCTCCTCTCCCTGGAGGCATCCCAGCTCCCGGCAAGCCAGAAGCAAAATGGCAAGTGTTGTGTAAGAGTGTTGTATAAGAGTGCCAGGGATAAGCTAGAGACATTAGGTGTTGCAGATAGAGTTACAGGAGACACTTGAGTTAATAAGCCAAGTTGCCCCTTAGCCCTCCCTCTTGCATTTTAAAGGAGATCTCAAGGGACAGTCCAGCAAAGAGCTGGGTGGTTCGTCAGTGCTTCTGAAAGGTGCAGAATCCCTTTTCTCATCTGCTTTTCCCTTGAAAAGAGACAGGAGGGAGCAGTCCTTGTCCCCTCTGTGCAGCTGCTTGATGAATGGGAAGGAAAGCCCGAGGCTTGTGGTTCATGGTATGGATAGGAACCAGGATTCAAACCACAAAATTACCATGCTCCTGACCTAGAGGAGACTGGCAGCCACCATCTAAATCTGAAGCATCAGAATAGAGTCAAAAACACCCTCATCCCTTGAGCAGCAAACTGCTTTTATATAGTCATTGTTTAATCCAATGCATTCATGTGAAGGAGGAGGCACTTGGTGAGAGTGGGAGAATGCCTAACCACATTGTAACCACAAAAGTAAGTAGGTGCGGTCACTGGCAGTAAGGCTGGACAATTTTTTTAATTTCACACCAAAGCCTGAGAATTAATTCCAAGTATCACCTTTTCAAGCCAGAGGAGCTGAAGATCCTGAAGATGTGTTTTGTTTTTTGTTTTCCTTTTTGTTTTAATTTGGGTTTTGTTGTTGTTGTTGTTTGGGTTTGGGTTTTTTCCTTTTTTTTTTGGCAGTATAAGAATATTCTTTGCTTGATGTAGGGCTGTAGATCTGAAATACAGCTCAGTATTGGGACATTTTGCTACCTTTATTGGAGGTATGCAATATTAATGTAAGGACTACCTTGTTTATAGAGAGGGAGCACACTGTCCACTCTGCTGCTTTAGCTCTCTAGAAGGAAGATCATGTGGGATGTGAGATAGCAGCCTCTGAATTAGTACTGCATGCTTAGGGCTTGTGACTCAGAACCATGAGACCTTGGATATCTCTTTGTGGGCAAATAAGTGCTCGACGCACAACAGATAATCTAACAAAGCCTGTTCTCTGTTCCCTGTGACGTTAGCAAAGCTTAGCCATAAAAATTGTGTCACTTCTGGCAAGAAAGAAACTTACTTTGCAATGTCCAGGAAGATCCCAGACATTGTTGGCCTGATGTAGTGGAGTGTCATCTGTGATTCATCCGAATCCTTCCCATTTGTGCCTGTTCATTTACTTCTTAGCTGTAGACTCTGGAAAAAAAAAACAAACACAAACTGAATTCCTTCAATATCTTCCACAACTACACGTTCAAGAGGAACTGGCTATAATTAAAGTAGACACCACTTAATCTTCTTGCTCATGTGAAGCAACAAAAGTGTTGTGCCTTCAGAAAACTGTCAAGGTTTTGAGTGCCAAAATGGATAAACAGTTCTGTACTTCCACAGTGTTTCCATCTATGTGCCACATTCCTTGGAAGGAAAAACGTGAAATTACCTCTGGCTATAAAGTGTGGTATAAAAACATCCCTTTGAAAACGCTCCAGTACATTTAGGAAGATTATTAAAATCACCGTCAGGTACAAAGCAGGTATTACAAATGGGTTCAGTTACTGTGTATCTTTTGGCAGTTGCTAAACTGACGTAGTGGAGATGCTAGGTGGGGGAGATACGGTACATTCACACAGCAACATCAAGACCTGCTCCAAGAAACTTAATTTCTAGACAGTTATGAGGTGAAAAAGAGGATGCAAAGTCTCCATTTTAAACTGTGGCACGCAAGAGGACTGCCAAAGCCAGATATGTTAGTGTAATGCTTTAAACAAAAGATTGTCTTTTCTTACAGTCATTTCATAATTAGTTTTTTTTACACAAGTGATGGCTGCCTTTATGCCAATTCTAGTTTCGTCAGGGAAAATGGCAAAACTCCCAGGATAGCTAGAACTTTTCTCTTTATACAAAAGTCATTGAAGAACATTGTATTTCTTAAATTTTGATCCTCCTTTTTAATAGATTGATGCAAACCCAATAATTTTAGTTTTGGTAACTAATTATTTACAGGAGGGGCAGAATTTTTATTTAAAACCATCAGTTGTTTACTTCAAGAGCACTTGTATGTCACTGAGTCACTCAACCACAATTAAATTCTGGGAAATGGCTTATTGTTGAGGTTCACAACATCTCATGACATGGTGGGATGGGTCAGAGTTTAATTTTAATTGGAAGCCTGATCTAAATTTGTATCCTCTCAAATCTCTTGTCTGACAGACTGTGAAGGATTTTGAAGTTTCACATGGTATCAATAGGTCTTCAAAAAGAAAGACCTTGCAATGTTGCCTCTGGTTGTGTTGTTTATACATGGCAAATATCAAGTTGAGTATTTTCTTTTCCCTCAAGATAGTAACAAGATCCTGTCTTTTCTAAGAGCTCAAATGGAGTCTTGGCTGTTTTGCTTGGGAGAAAAGACAATGAGGTAAAAACATGTGGTTCCATGCATGCTGGAGGATATTTTAGCAGTTCACAGAATCACGGAATTGTGAGGGTTGGAAAGGATCTCTGGAAATCATGTAGTCCAACCCACCTTCCAAGGCATGATTACCTCAAGCAAGTGACACAGGAACTCGTCCAGGTGGGTCTTGAGCGACTCCAGAGAGGGAGACTCCATGACCTCCCTGGGCAGCCTGTTCCAGAGCCACCCTCAATTTGAAGTTCTTCTTCGTGTTGAAGTTAGTGCTGTAAAACTTCCAGTAGGTTTTAAGTTACACTTGCTTTGAAAATAGAGTGAACATTATATCCTGAGATAAGTTATTTCCATTAAGTATAATATACTGTAGAGAGAAGTAATTTCAAATGATTAGGAAATAGAGAAAAGGAAAAATAAATTACTACATATGTCTTCTTTTCTCGTGACCAGTGACAGGGATATTTAGGTTGGATATCAGGAAAATGTTCTTTACCCAGAGGGCAGCCAGGCACTGGAACAGGCTCCCCAAGGAAGTGGTCATGGCCCCAAGGCTGCCAGAGCCTGGGGAGCCTGAAGCAATGTTCTCAGGCAAATGGCATGATTCATAGAATCATAGAATATGCTGACTTGAAAGGGACCCATCCGGCTCACTTTCCCGGGGTTGTCCTTTGCAGAGCCAGGAGCTGGATTTAGATAATCCCTGTGGGTCCCTTCCAACCCAAGATATTCTATGATTGTGGGTTTGTGTTTGTTCTCGGGTTTTTTTATTATTCTCCCCTCCTCCCCCTTCCCCCCTTTTTTTTTTTTTTGGATTTACAGGTTGAGAGGGATGTGTTTGGGTTTTGTTGGGTGGGGGGTTTGTGTGCATTTATGTGTTTACTTTTTGGTTTGATTTTAATTATTAACAATTCCGATTTTTAGAGTAGCAATTAATTTAGTTTAAAGATATATCCAGACGTGCCCGGTTAACAACGAATCAAGTGGCGGAAAAGACCGCGAATGGCGCTTTGGGCTCTGCCGCTCCCCTCGGGCGTCTCCCGAGGGGCCGCCAGGGAGCGCTGCCGCACCGCGCCGCGGGGCCCGGGAATGCGTGTCCCTGCTTTTGGGAGGGCGGGGAAGCCGCGGCACTTCACTGCGCCTCGCGGGCGGGCAGCTGGCGTTTTGTGGGAGCGGGTATGGCGCAGGCTTTCCACCCCGTCTCGAATAGCGGGGGGCGAAGCGGCGCCTCGGGCGAGCGAGGGGTGTCCGGCCGGCACCGTGTGTAAGCTGTGCAGAGCCCCGGGTGTTGGAGCAGCCTGGGAGGCTCTCGGCGCCGAAGGGGGAGGGTGATGGGCTTGCGTGAAACGGCAGGGCTGCGTCCCAGATACATTAATTACCCGGGACTGCAGCTCACCTGCTTTGTCATTCTGGTGGTGATGTAGTCCCTGCCTAAACGGAGCAGATGCGCTTGACGTCCTTTCAGCCTGCTGTTGGGGGAGGATATTTATTTCAAGGACAAGGCAGTGAAAGGCTCCTGGTTTGAGCAGACGGTGACCAAGAGGAAATACAGACAGGATGGAGAGAAGTGCAGAATGGGGAGAGAAAAATAAAACCCACAAGTTCGTTCACAAATGACAGTTTCTTGCCATAAAATGGTGATTTGGACAATCTAATGGAGGTTCTACTCCCTCTGTAAAATGACACTTCACACTAACATTAAAAGGCAGGTGCTTCTTGATACAGAATCATAGAATTGTCAAGGTTGGAAGGGATTTTTGAGATCATCCAGTCCAACTGTCCGCCCAGCACTACCACTGTAACCCCCAAAGCACTAATCCATATCACCTAGCACCAGATCCAGACACCTCTTAAACACTTCTAGCAATGGTGACTCCAACATCTCTATAAGCAACCCAGTCCAATGCCTTACCACCCTCAAAGTGATTTTTTTTTTCTAATATCTAATCTGAATCTTTCTTATCTCAGTTTAAGGCCATTTCCTCTGGTCATCTCACTGCAGACACAATAGAAGAGACCAGCCCCCACCTCACTGAAACCTCCTTTCAGGTGGTTTAGAAAGTGATGAGGTCCCCCCTGAGCCTCCACTTCTCCACACCAAACAACCCCAGCTATCTCAGCCATTCTTCATAGAACATATTTTCTAGACCTTTCACGAGCCTTGTTGCCCTTCTCTGGACACACTATGCACTTCAATGTCCTTTTTAAAGCGAGAGGCCCAGGACTGAACACAGTACTCAAGGTGCAGCCTCAGTAGTGCTGAATACAGGGGGCTGATATTCCAGAGAGCGTGACTCTGATCTCTGGCTAGTTTTCCACAGGCATTAGTGGGGTCACTTGTAGGCCCGTGATTTCTTACTTAAAAATTCTAATAAGATCTTGTCTCTTCTGGAGTAATGCCTTTAGGATTGTCTCTGCTTGGATTGGATTGTTGGTGCTTAAACTAGGGAGAGAGCTAGGATCATCCAACTGGGAAGCATGTTTTGGGCAGGGATGGCTGAACAAGGTCACACCACTGGCAATGCCTCTGTGTAAAAAATGTGACGGCTGGTATAAATACCAACACTGCTGAAGGATGGTGTCATAACTGATATCAATGTCTTTCTCTCCTGACACTAAATTATCTTGCAGGGCTTCTATATTTGCTACCAAACAGAAAAGGAATATAGTTAATATGTCAGTGTGTGTGTGTATGGACATATGAATGGGGGAAACAATCTAAATAGTAAAGTCAAGCCTTTAAAATGAGTCCTCACAGCTGTCTCCTTAATAAAAGAGAAGTTATCATTGTGCAAATGTTAAGTGATAAGTACTTCTAAATTAGTTTTCTATCAAATGAGTAAAATTGCTATTTATATCTCAGAACTTTTTAAAAGTCAATAGACTTTTGGGTTTCAAATGGTTGAAGAAGAATTGGTGTAACTGTGAACAGAGGATTTCTAATTCCTTTGAATACTCTGTTGTTCCTGAACCTGAGAGTAATGGGCATATATCATTAGCAGTTGTAGAGTAAAAACCAGTTGCTCCTAAGGTTTCATATTAAACTTCGAAGAATTAGAGGAAATTCTGCAAAAAAAACAACAGAAAGTGTTCTACGAAGTGGGCAAAAGCTTTTTTTTTCTGCATGAGTAGTCACCAGTTTCTAGACCTTACTTACAAATCCCTGTTATCCACAGCTCCTCCAGTCTGCCATGTTTTGGACCCGATTTGCATTCATTGCTTTATGCAGCTGAGCAAGGTGCTTTGAATTTAATGTGTTAAGCCATTAAGTGTGAACCATGGTATTCGGGATGCCAAATGTTCCATCCTGTTTAAATGTTAATGGTATTCTGCAGATGTACATTTGTGGATATATTACAGGGAGTGTTTTTTTCTTTTTTTTTGGCAGGTGTCATTGGTGACAGAAGAAGGACAAGAATGATTACATATCCATAATTCCCAGCAGTATGTCAGGTAATCATATTTTGTAAGAGCATGTATGCAATATTTCTTGATTTGCTGGAGTGATTATTATTGAATATTTACTGCAAAATACTTCTTTGACAAGTTCTGAACGCATTAGTACTGGAAATTGAAATCTTTACCCAGAGCATAGAGATGTGGGACACATCTTTCCCAACATTTTATGTTGAAACTCTTTTCCTCCTTGTTTTTCCTTCAGGAACATATTTGTGTTTTGTTCTCAACCCATGTTCTGACTTCAGGATTCCTGCTGAACTGCCTGTACAGTAACAGTTCCAGCTGAGTACATTGGCCTGAGTTATTTTGAACATGGACATATCAAAGTGAGACAGTCAAACTCATTTTAAATAGATTACCAAGTACATTTCAGAGAATTATTGACTAAGTCTGCAAGTGGGATGAAGATCCAGAGTTGAAACGACCATTAACCATTTTAATCCTGCTTAACCATCTTATCCCTGCCAGTTGCAAAGCATCTGAAGGCTACACATAAATTAGCAGCATCAAAACCCCCATGTATCTAAACTCAGGACAGGGTATCTAGAAAGATGTATTTAATATGGGGAGATCGTATAGAAAGCCAGAGAATTTTAGACTTCCAGAATTTCATGAATTCATCAAACTGCCAAAGAAAAGTGTTCGTCAATGTGTATTTCAAGAGCCAAATGTATAAATGGGACCTTTTAAAAGCAGGTTTTTAAAATTCAGCTTGTGCTATGTAGGAAAAATCATAACAAGACTGAATTCCTGGTGTTATGCTCAAGGGACAGTTTATTTTTACTGACTGCGAAGGTCAAATATCCTTTCCGCTGGAAGGCTCCCATCCTTTTGTATTGGCCAGCAAGGAGTAACAGCTACATTCACCAACAAAATTGGTCTTCTAACTTTAGGTTCTAGATACAAGGTAGAGGATAAAATCCGTAGGAAGAAGGAGAGTCTTATTTAAATTCATGCTTTCATAGTGAAACATACTATTTGATAATATGCGAAGGTGTGTCTTTTTTGCTGCCCATTGAAGCAGAAATGAATATAAGGAGGCAGAGGGCATTGAGGCAGTTTGTGGAATTAAGTGGAATATCTGACTCTTAGTTGGATAATAGACATTGGCACGGCCTGCTAAAGTGTTTTTGCGTTGTTCTGTAGACGTTATGATTTCTGTAGACGTGATGATTTAATTTGGCAAAAACCTGTTTGGGGAGAATTTAAAGCATTGACATGTAGCTTAGTGTCTTCCATCTCTCTGTTGTGCTCTCTTCTGTCTGATGATAAATTGTGTTTTATGGCGTTTTACTACAGGTGTTAATGTTGCTGTGGTTTGGGAGGAAGCAGTTAGTAGCTTGTACTATATGATGGCAAGAGATGAGGTAGGAAATGCAGTGTATCCACTTTATTCTCACCTTATCTGTTGGGTCTGTGGCTTCCTGTGGAGGGAGATTTTATGGAATTTTTCCACTAGCACTCTAACCAGTCCTGTCTAACTGGACTTGCCCCTGTCAGGGCAGCTCTGCTTAGTTCAGTGAAACACAACGTTTGATTGGAAGGACCTACATTTTCTGCATTTCTTTTAAAATAAGTGGGCAGAACAAATATGTGCGAAGAAAACAATCATAAGATGACTGTTGGTACAGCTGTAGATGTCCAACACTTTTCATTATAAGCAGCTCATATTTTCTCTTTCTGAATCTAGGAAAATCATCCCCTACATGGGTCTGAATGTGAAAAGAAGCATGTATGAAATGAAAATCTTTCAAATTCTATAAAAAGTTCGTAAATATCACCATCCAGAGCCAGACATGCATCCTTTCTTAATGAATGTAAATAGAAATTTAGGTTCTGGCACTGAGTCACTGGAATATGAGCAGAATATAATCCAAAAGTAAACCAGTTGACTAAATTAGGCGGTATTATTCTGAGTTTTCGATAGATTATTTCTTGGTCTGTATGGTATATTTTTACTGCAGTACGTATTTTCCTCTAGTAGGCACTGCTCAAAAGCCTTCAGATTCTAGTGCAACCTAGAGAAATTTTTCTGACAGAAGGTTGTAGGATTTGGCCGTGATAGTAAAGCTAGGCTTTACTACATTTGCAGTTTACATAAGAAAAATATTTTTTGTATTTTGACATCTCAGCTTTAAACACACATACTGGTGTGATTATTTTATGTGGTTATAGCTTTTGTTAGAAAGTTCATGTTTGCCAAAAGTGTTTGGGAGCTTCAAAGTTATTGGTATCATGGAAGGATTTCAGAAATTTAGAAACCCTTACTTAAAAGTGAATAAAATAAATTAAAATTAAAAAAAAAAAGAAACTAATCTACCGGGTAAAGTATTTGAGTGCAAAAGATAAACTGCAAAGCAAATGTTCAAATGAAGTCCAAACTACTGTTCTTTTTTCTTAGAATGCAGTCAGAGTTCAACCAGCAGTACAGATGGAGTTAATGAACATATCGGGTACTTGTCATTAGAAGCTGACAAGTGAAAAACTGGATCTGCAGGTTTTGTGAACACAGTATTTGTCAGTATACTTCTGCACCTCTGCCAGCTCTAGGTGTCAGAACTTGTCTAACCAGTTTTATTTACACATAGCTCAGATGATGACCAAATATTGAGATAAAGGGATGCTTCAGGAGAGATAGAACGGGACATAACAGGTCTTTGAGTAATATGTCTTTACATACTATGTCTGAGACAGATGCATTCTGTTCTCATTACCTGAAACTTGGTAAAATAAATAATTTTCAGATGAGCAATCACACATGTGAATGTAACAAAGGAAATCTGAAAGTTTAACTTTCCTGTTTTGGAACATCTTTTTTTTTTAAGTGTGCGTTGCCTTTTATAGAATCACAGAAGAGTTTGGGTTAGAAGGGACCTTTAAAGGTCATCTTATCCAACCCCTCTGC